>JASDQU010244164.1:109250-127965 GCA_032191745.1 Picea mariana | reverse complement strand
TTGTTAGGGTGGCTGGGGCTGGCCAATTCCGAATGACTTGGATCTTTGCTGGATCCACATGCACCCCCCACTCATCAATAATGTATCCCAGATACTGAACCTGGGTTATGCCAAAAGTGCATTTTTCCAAATTGGCACACAACTTGTGTTGCCGTAGTGTTTGGAGGACTTGTCGGATATGGTGGAGGTGCTCTTCCCAAGTCTGGATGAAGATCAGAATGTCATCCAAGTACACCACTACAAATGAGTTGGTGAATGGCCACAGGATGTCGTCCATTAGCCTCATGAAGGTTGCAGGGGCATTCTTCAACCCGAAAGGCATGACCAACCATTCGAAAAGGCCCTCCTTGGATTTGAATGCAGTATTCCACACATCAGAGGGTTCGATTGGTACCTGGTGATACCCAGACTTCAAGTCGATCTTGCTCAAATATTTTTCCCCCTTGAGTTGGTCCAGAAGGTTATCAATCTGTGGGATTAGGTACCTATTCCGAACAATGATCTTGTTCAGTGCCCGATAGTCAATGCAGAGTCTCCAAGTCCCATCCTTCTTCTGCACCAATATGATCGGGCTCCCACAGGGTGATGAACTTGGCCGGATGTGACCTTTCTGCAACAACTCTTGAATCTTCCTCTTGATTTTGTCATTCTCCAGGACAGAGCACTAGTAGATGGGTCCATTGGGCAGTGGTGCACCTGGGGTCAGATCGATGGGGTGCTTGACCTGGCAGTGTAGAGGCACCCCTACGGGGGAGGTGAAGATGTCCTCATACTCCTCCACGACCTTATCCATCTATTTTTTTCATGCAGTGGGGCCTTGTCTGGAGGTCATAGCCATAGTATTCCACTTTCCCTGAGGGAAGATCATCAAAAAAACAAATTTCTTGGTTTTAGAAATGAGCTTACTGCATTGTTTTACAGTAACCAAAGAGATGGTGGTAGGCGGTGCTATCTCCGGTATCCTATACAACTTATTGCCCAAAGTGATAATAACAGCACGAGGCCTGGACTCATACACAACATGTCGCTTCCACAAGTATGGCTGGCCTAATAATACATCAGAAACATCAAGAGGAGCAATGTCACATAATACCTCATCCATGAAGGGCTTGATGTTGTAGGGAAGGCGACATTGTCGACTGACGTGGAGGTCCCGTCCTTGGTGCAACCACCCGATGGTGTATGGTTGTGGGTGTGCTATGGTCGACAAGCCCAACCGCTTCACAACCTCTACCGAGATGAGGTTCTTCTGGCTCCCACTATCGACAATGAACTGCAACGGGGAACCCTTTACCCACATCTTGGAATGGAAGAGATGCTCTGCCTCCTATGGATCTTCTGGTTCCTCCTTCTCGATCTTTGTGGTGGAAATGGTGGCGTTGGGCTCTGCATCGATAATTTGCTTCCCCCTGTCATTCCCCTTGTCAAGTTATGTTTCAGATTAGGAGCATGCATCCGATTCAGAAGCCTTCAACTCGGCTACCAGTGACTGCTTGGCCCGACACTCACTTGTGTTGTGAGTGGAGCTCTTATGGAACTCACACCACCTCCCCGTGTCCTTTTTTGTCTTCGTGGTGTTGTTCTTTGCTTGTGGCCTTGGAAAGTTGTCCTGGGTTGCCTTGCCTTGGCTTGGCCCTTTGTTTTTTGGTTTGGTAGTACCTTTCCCATGCTTTTGATTTGCAGACCCAAAGTCTCGCTTCTTCTGTTTGAACTTCTACTCAATCTTGGCCACATATTGGTATGCCACACCAAGTGAGGAGATGTCGAGGAACTCCATTTCCTCTTGAATGTATCTGTGCAGACAACTGCGGTACTTTAACACCAAATGTTTCTCTGAATATTTGATACCAAACTTTGTGTGTAGGGTATGAAACATATTCGTCATCTCATGCACATCTTGGTCGTTTTGCTGTCGCAACGTAGTCCATTGTATGTATTTGTCCTCATAGGTCCCCATGGGATAATATTGTTCCTTGATGGCGTCTCTAAAAGAATTCCAAGTGGGTGTGGCCGATAACAAAGAGGGTTCTCCCTCGCCCTCTTTCTCTGAGTAGGTTTCCCACCAGTCCTTGACATAGGGGATGGCTTTGAGGAGTGCGAAAATAATCTTTTCTCGGTCGGAAAAGTCATCAACCGAGAAATATCCTTCTAACAGATTCAACCATCTATCTATAGAATCTGCATCTATTTGGCCGTCAAATATGGGAATGTCAAAGTTTACTTGTACCTTAAAAGGAGTGGCACCTCCAGAGTGGCTGCTAGATGTCGATGCACTGCCAGTCGGAATCCGTTGAAGAATCTGGGCAAAGTTGTCCATCATTGCATTCCTTTGTTTCTCGAGGGCCTCCTCGAGCAACATTTTGATAGGATCTCCTGCTCCCTCATCTTTCTTTTCTTCCCGCATGGGCGGTCGTTGGGGTTTGCGAGGCTGATCTTGCAAAGGTTCAACCAGATCGAGCCCCAACTCCTTATACCTCGATCTCATTGGGGACATGCAAAGAAGGATCGAGAATGAGCAGACCGCTCTGATACCACTGATCTGAATTTATGTAGGAACACAATGAAATACAGAAATACACATACACACAGAGATGCATCGGAAATAAGACTTCATTTCATTAATAACAAATGACTGAAATATGCTTACAGACAGAATGGAAATAAACTAGCTAGGGCGCTGGTAGCTTATCTCTGAGAAGAGATGTGGCCGCTACTCGCATCCATGAGAAGATGATTACAATGAGGCTTTGAAGGCCCTTTTACAATAAATAGGAATGCCAAAAGTCCTAGACATCCAAAAGCCTAACCCTGGGAGATGAAGCGCCAAAATTCATGTGGGCCCTGTTTGGGTAAGTTGGTACATCAACGTCTCGGGGTCGTAACTTTTGCATACGATCTCCATTTTAGGTGTATGATAGCCCATTGGAAAGATCTATCCGAGGACCACAACATTTTCCACAAAATTTCATGACAAAATTTTGTGACCGCAACATACCCCAAAAAACGTCGTTTAGGGCCTCAAAACGGCTCCAGAAGTTCAGGACCCGAAAAACTGCTAAAAATAGTAAACTGTGCGAAAACTACAAAAATGAAAGAAGCAATGGTGGGGGTCCAAGTGGAATAGGTGGGTGGCCACCAATATCCACTTGGATCAGTTTAGTCACTAAGCTCCTCAACAAATTTCCCAAGATCTTGTTCATGACTTCTGTCTATCCATCCGTTTGAGGATGATATGCTCAGCTAAAAGACAAACTTGTCCCCATATTATTCCATAAGGTCCTCCATAAATGTCCCATGAACTTGGTATCTCAATCAAAAATGATACTATTTGGCAAGCCGTGAAGTCTGACGGCTTCTTTGAAAAACAGGTTCGCAATATGAGTTGCGTTGCTAGTTTTCTGGCATGGTATGAAATGTGCCATCTTTGAAAATTTGTCGACTACCACAAAGATCAAATCATATACTCTTTGTGTCCTTGGCAGTCCCAATATAAAATCCATGCTCACTACATCCCATGGTCTCTCAGGTATGGGAAATGGTTGATATAATCCTGTGTTCTGCCTTTTTCCCTTCATGTGCTGACAAATTTTGCACTTGTCTACAAATTTCTTGACATCTGTCCTCATCCCTAGCCAAAAATATGAGCCATTCAACTTTGAGAACGTCTTGTCATGACCGAAGTGTCTGACCAATCCTCCACTGTGTTTTTCCTTCAACAAATTCTCCCTCATGGAGCGTTTTGGAATACATAGCTAATTTCCCCTAAACAATAACCCATCCTGGATCATGTATTCAGTCCATTGGCTTCTATCCTTGAGAATTGGATTCTCATATGCCTCATATGCCTCTTTGAAATATGGATCATCTCTGTACATTTCTTTGAGGTTATCAAAACCCAAAGTCTTGACTCTGAATTCCTGCATAAGCAAACATTTCCTGCTCAAAGCATCAACAACTTTGTTAGTAGTTCCAGAAATATGTTTAATTTCAAAATTAAAATTCTGCATGAATTCAACCCATTTAGCATGCTTTTGTTTCAACTTCTTCTATTGAGTCATGAATTTCAAAGCGTGATTATCGTTGTACAAAACAAACTCTTTAGGAACCAAATAATGTCTCCATTTCTTTAATGCTTGTATGACTGCATAGAATTCTTTGTCATATGTTGAGTACTTGATCTTCGCTTCATTCAGTTTTTCACTGAAGTATGTGACCGGCATGTCATCTTGGCTCAAGACCGCTCCAATTGCAAATCCACTCGTGTCACACCTGACCTGAAATGTCTTGCTAAAATCTGGCAAAACCAGAATTGGTTGTTTCGTGATCTTCTTCTTCAACAGGTTGAAGCTCTTCTCTGCTTCTATCTAGTGAAAAGACTTGTGTCTTTTCTTCACCGTATCCATCATTGGTGCACCAATTCCACTGAAGTTTCGGATGAATTTTTTGTAGAAACTTGCCAAACCATGGAAGCTTCAAACTTCAAACACACTCTTCGGCGATGGCCAATTCTTAATTGCATCTACCTTTTCTGGATCCATCCTCAACTCATTTGCAAAGATAACAAAACCCAAATAAATGAGTTCTATCCTCATAAATGATGATTTCTTCATATTAATCAACAATTTCTCTTGTTGTAATCTTCTCATTACTACAGCTAAATTCTTTAAGTGCTCTGCTTCTGTTTTGCTGAAAATTAATATATCATCAAGATATACAATGACGAAATTCCCTATGAAGTCCTTTAGGACTTTATTCATCAATCTCATGAAAGTACTGGGCACATTCATTAAACCAAGTGGCATGACAAGCCATTCATACAGCCCCTCATTCGTCTTGAATGTTTTCTTCCATTCATCACCTTCTCTCATTCAAATTTGGTGATATCCACTTTTCAAATCAATTTTTGAAAAAAATCTAGCTCCACTCAAGCAATCCATCAAGTCGTCCATCGTTGGTAATGGAAATCTATATCTGATGGTAATCTTATTGATCTCCCTTGAGTCTATACACATTCTCCAGCCTCCATCTTTCTTTGGGCTGAGCACTATTGGAACAACGCATGGACTCAAGCTTTCTCAAATCAATCCTTTGTCCATTAAGTCCTGGACCTGTCTCTTAACTTCTTCATTTTCCTGTGGCGTCAACCTATATGCTGCTTTGTTTGATAAACTAGCTCCAGGTATAAGACCAATATGATGGCTTATACTCCTGATAGGTGGGAACGAACAAGGTAGTTCGTCCACTACTATATCAACAAACTCTTCCAACAACTCCTAGATTTCTTCTAGTAAATCATCTACCCTTGTACTGGTCAAAACAATTATGGGCTTCCTAACCATAATGAATTGTATTTATTGTTAACCTCATTAAGAAGTTCCTTCCCACTCATGAGAAGTATAGTGTTTCTCAACTCTATTTTTACCTCTTTATCCTTGATTAGCAACAACATGTGAGTCCTACCATTTTTCTCCAAGGTGTATATGTTCTTTCTCCCATCATGAACTACGTTTCTGTCATATTTCCACGGTCTACCCAAAAATAGATGACAAACATCCATGGGAATGACATCACATAATATTTCATCTTTATATCCTCCTTTTTTAAATTCAACTAAACACTGTTTAGTGACATATACCTGATGTCCTTTTTGTAGCCACAAAACTCTGTATGGGTTTGGATGTACAATAGTCTCTAGCTCCAGCTTTTCTACCATCTCTGTAGATACAATATTGTCTGTGCTACCACTATCCACTATGACTTTGCATACCCTATCCTTGGTTTTGCAAGCTATCCGAAACAAACTATTTCTTTGGGCTGGGTTCTCTGCCTCCTTCTCCATCTTCAAGAGAACTTTCCTCATCATCAAGGATCTTCCACCCTTAGCATCTTCTGCCTCAACATTTTGTCCTTGATCTTCGGCAATGTGAGTCTCACCACCATATTTATTCCTATCTCGACACTCATAGGATTTATGTCTGATTTTTCCATAGACAAAGCATTTTACTTTACCTCCTCTGCCTCTTCCTCTTCCTCTGGCTCAAGGAAAAGTATTTCTATCAGCATACTACCCCCTCTGTGAGCTTCCTCCTCTCTCAGGTTGAGTTTGAGGTTTCTTCCCTTCTTCTTTAGATTTTTGAGTTCTGTCTTAGGCAATTGTTTTGCCTCTGGCTTGACTTCTACCCTAGCTTCTTTGACCTTTGCTTTCGGCTCAGCTTCTCTTCAACTTTCAGAGCCATTTGATAAGCATCTTCCATAGTCCAAATGGTCATCATGCTCATCTCATATTGAATGTCATATCGTAGACCATTCATGTACCTGGAAACTTTTTCATCATCACTCTCCCGATGGTCCGCTCTGATGTTTATCTTGTAGAATTCTTCAGTGTATTATTTCACTGACATCAGCTTCTGTCTCAAATTCTGCATCCTTCGAAATAGAGTGATTTGGTAATCCTTGGGTATGAATTTGGATTTCATCTTTGCAAACATTCTATCCTAGCTTTTGATTTTCTACTTGCCCTTGCAGCATCTGTTAGCCTATAGTTCATCCCACCACAGTGCTGCATGCCAATTAAGTCTAGTGATGGCATGTTTGACTTTCTTATCTTTCTCAACATCCTCATAGTTGAAGTATTTGTCTAGAGCTCTAATCGAGTCTAGAAGTCTTCAAAATCCAAGTTCCCCTCATACATGGGAATGTCCATTTTTGCTCTAGCACCTATCCTTGCAACAACCCTGAATAGGAATTCGTCTGCAGCATCTTCGACTGTGACTTCTTCTCCTTTGTTTCCAGCTTCATTTTCACTCTCAACCTCACTGATATCCCCAACGTCGACTGTGCACCTCTTTGTTGTCTCCATGGCATCAAGCCTGGCACGTAACTCTCGCATTTCTCTTTCCACTGTTGGATTAAGCATTGGCCTATCTCTTCTTCTCGATGGCATGGCTGAGAAATTTTCCCTTCTCTCTGCTACATAAAGCAAACACTTGTTCTGCAGCTCTGATACCAAATAATGTGTATCAGAGTACTCCTTCTCTTCTAGCTCCCTTTTCCTAAAATATATAGAAAAAAACAAGCTTTGATACCAAATGATGTAGACCCCCAACCCTCGGGCTGAGATCCGCACAGCATCGTTCTAATTCTCCTCTGAGTCAGATTGACTCTTCAATTTCCCTACAGGAAATTCTCACACACACAAGAGTGTATCCATAGGTCCTTCCTGAAAAACCTACCCTATCCAACTTAACTCCAGGTGTGAGCCTTACACTTCCATATGACCATGACCTGGCCCTTGCGCAAACGCCTTTCGCAACTTGTGTGTTCGCAGGTCGAAGACCCTCGACTTTTCTTCACCAAATGTCGATACCTGACATGTGATGGAATATGGCTCCTCCTTGTTAGCACCCTCCACACGTAACTGCTGTCTAGAGCTAAGCACTAACCTCACTTGCAACTCGTGAGTTTGCGAGTTGAAGGGTTGAACCCCCAGGCCCTTCTTTTACAAGACTCCGAGATGCGAAAGTCAGAGAAGATTTGACTCCTTTAGTACTTCTCACAGCTCGAAACTTCGCAAGTTGGTTTGTTGAGCCTTTGTTCTCCTTTCTTACAAGAACCTGAAGCACAAGAATTCAACAGGGTGTTGACCCCCTCCCAAGCAATGAGTGTCCACCTGTTAACCACATGGTCCCCACTTGATGGGCGCCTCACGTGTTCGTCTGAGACCTCGGACCTCGACCCTTCACAACTTTTGCAGTCAAAACTGATTCCTCCCAACCTCTAAAACCCCAATGTGCGATATAGTGAAGAGGTTTTGATCCAATGGTTATTCCTACTTCTCGCTACTCGAGAGTTCACACAACCAAATGATTTGGTCTTCCCTCCAAACTCACGAACCCCGAGTTCGAAAGAATGGTCCAACGACCGAAACTGACCACGATCGACGGTCTTCGTTGATTCTTGACACTAGAGTGGTGGGTTTTTCCAACTCCTAACCACCCTGTAGCTTCACTGTATTCTACGGTCCCTGCAAGTTCGCGAGTTCTCCATGGAGAGTTTTGACCATTCGATTCCTTCCTCTAAATCTCTGGCCCAAATTGACTCGGCGTTCGTTCTCTGGGACTTAACTTTTGCACGATGATTTTTCTTCCTATATTCCTTTGAAGCATTTCTATCTTCATCTTCCTTTGAAGTGTTCAAAGGTGTTATCCCTCCTGAGCTTTCACTTGTAAGCTCAAGTCTCTAAAAGGACTCCTTTACGCAGTCCTTCTGGAAATATTTCAAATACTCCAGGGTATTTGATCTTTCAACTCTGTCTACTCTCGGCAACAACATTCCTTCCCCTTTTAACCTTAGTTGATAAGTTCGAAGGCCTCGACTAGCCTACGCACACCTTGCATGACTTTTGTGCTTCACCTACACTTCTGCTGGAATGAGAACAACGGTATCCCTCCTGAGCTTTCTGAGATAAAACTCAGAACCCTTGTCGATGCACACCTTGCGGACGTTTCACTGCACTCCTTACAGGAACTCTCTTAGGAAGAGAAACAATTGAACCTCATTCTACCCTCTCAGACTTCATACAATCAACATGAAATCATACATCCCACACAACATTGAAACAAATACATAACAAAGAAATGAAACAACTGTAAACATACCATTTAACAAAGGTAAATAGTAAACATCATAACACCATGAAAGTTGAGTCAAAACTTCATATATTAACTCAATTTCTCCTGTACATGGGTTCTTCTCTACAGCTCTCTACTAAAACTCTTAATGTTGATAATGTTACAAAAAATCTACCATGATACAAGAATGAGCGTGTCTATATCTGTTTTCCCTCCTACTCTCTAAACTGTCTAATCAATTAAATCAAATCTACCTACTTTCACTAAATAGGCTTAAATGCCTATTAAATCCAATAGATGAGAGTAATCTCTCCAGATCTATTCCTATCTTCAAAACATAAATGTAAGTACGCTCCTCCTAACTATTACATTAATGCTTTTGGTTTCAAAATTCAAAAACGGTCTTCATAAAAATGTGGCCCTTTTCTTCATCCGTGTGTCCAACTATTTCTTTGGCTAGGTGCTTGATTTGGCTTTGCACGATGCTCCTACATCACAATGGAACCATTTTTTGGTTGTTATTTCTTACTTATTCTTGGGCTGGCCCAAGTTCGTATGTCAACATGTTTCAAACAAAACCCTAAAAAACTATCAGCCCTCCTGGTACACCAGAAGGTAACACTGTGCACAGGGTGCACAACACATTCTCACCCAAGATAACTTTTATGGGTGACTACAATACTCAAGTGTTTGCAGTCTAGCAATGATTGGGGATCTGGGTTTGTGTTCTTCCTTCTTTATGCATTATCCTTGTTAATTATTCAAGTAATTCTATGATTTATTCATATTTAAACCTATGCATGCATGCTGATCTAGATAGTTTAACCATTCATTCATAAGCTAATCATCAAAAGAAAGTAAAAAATCACTAATAATCACACAACGCACAAGGTTTACCGTGGTTCACCCCCTCCCAGGGATACGTCCACAAATATCTGGCTTCTCTACTCTTTTATTTAATCTGTTGCAAAATATTGCATTGCACTCATTACATCTTCAGTAATACACTCAAGATTGAGGGTAATAACCCTCTACGAGGCTAACTATATCACACCAGGATCCTCATCTTGTGACCCAACCCTCAAATACTACCTTACTCGACTCTTCTACAAGGCTTATTATCATTTCCAACTTACAAAGTTCATAATAATCAACTCTCTCTGTTATGATATGATATCTCTCTGTCTCCTTCACACACCTACACACCTCTCTTTTTAATCGATGCCTCCTAGGTCCTTATTTATACTATTTCATAAGCTTATAGATGTTACAATCCTTACCCAAAAACCCTAACCCTATCATGGTTAGGCTTGTCTTCCTGCACACCATGTTGCTTTTCCTCATACATGCTACTTTTCCTTCTATTTCTACTTGTTGCTTTCTTGCCACCTGTTGCGTGTGCTCCAAAATTAGGTCTTCCTTTCGAAAAATAGGTATTTCCCCAAAACACATCCTTCTCAAAAAATGGGCCTACGCCCATAATATACTTCCTTCTCAAAATAGGCATGTGCCCAACAAATGACCAAGTTTTTGAGATTATGTGATGTACTTTAGTTTATTTATGATTTTTAATGAGTTTATGCATTCTTGAGGTTGTGGGTTAATGATTTGCACAATAATATCAAAAGGTTGATCTCCATCAAACTCCACATGAGAGAAAATGGGGATCGTGCTCCCTATTTATCCTCCAAGGGAGCCAAACATTCATAGTATTGAGGTCACTCAATATTCCAGATCTTCATTTGATTTGTTGATTAAAGGAACTCAAATTAAGGAGAGAAATTAGGCCCTTGAAACAAGTATCCTTGATTCTAGGGATCCAAGAGACAAGTACCCTTCAATCAAGGATTGATTGAAGGGATAGTTGTGATTTTTAGTATATGTAGAGATAGGGTGAAAGTAGGAACACATTGTTTTTATTTGTCTTAGTACTTTTGTAGGTGTTGATAGTGCATTTGAAATGTAGAAGACACTCTATTGTCATCAGGGTTGAATTTTTAAATAAAGAGACTATATTTTTAGATTCGAGCACTAGGTGGCTTCAATAAGGGTTCTCATAGATACCTTGAGACTGATACAAAAACCCCCCAAATATAATGGGTCCCTTACAAATTTCTGATTTTTTCAATTTGATTTCTTTTATTTTACTAATTGGTGTCTTGTTGATCAATTCATGATCCATATTATACTTATTTATAAACTCCCTTAGATAAAGAATAATTACAAATAAATTTTCAATTTGTAATTACCCGTTGTCTCGATGATCCGATGGTCATGATGGTCTCATTTTTTAATGATTTACAATAGTTATCTTGATTCCCAGTGGTCCGATGGTTGGGTTTGGTTTTAGTTTCCATTCTAAAATTACAATAATAACCCAATATATCGGTGAGATGGTGAGACAGTGGTTCGGTTAGTTATATATCGAACCGAGGTTCTTCATGAATTGCATTATGTTTAAAATGACAACATGGTCGCCCAGTTCTACAGTGACATAGTTAATCACATGATTATGTTTAATAACTTAATAATTTAATATAATCAAACTGGCCTGGGCCCTATAAATGTGTTTAAACATTTGTATGTTTAGAGGCTATTAGTGAACCGGTGCCCGATTATGAGTGTCCCCTCCCCTTTTTCAAAATTCTAAACTATATTTTCTTCTTTTAATGGCTCTAATGATTGTTGTTAATGTGTATTAAAATGAATTTATTATGCGATGGAAATCAAATAAATGATACTAGTTATACATAACATTCACTTATACTTTGTTATCATTTCCTGCATTACTCTGAGTTTGTTAGTAGCCAAATTGCATAAATTCCATGAATTAAAAGACATCATTTTATTCATAAAACTTATTTCGGTTAGTACCAGTGTTAAGATCAATGTTGAGATTATTGAATTGAAGTTTTATATATCAAATTATCACTTTTAATTTTATTCTAATTACATGAAATATCCATGACAGGATGACCAAAAAGGGTTAATCAAAGAAACAAAAGGATCAGGAGGAAGAAATAGAAAATAACTAGAATTGAGTGTTCTTCTTAGATACCTCTTACAAAATGGGTGTCACAAATAACATGGAATGGAGTCAAATTTATAAATTCATTGAAGATCTAGATTTCACAGAAGAGTACAAGTCTGAAATTTATGATTTGGAAGATATAAATAAATCCATCCTACAGATAATAACTACCAGACCAGCAATCGTTCCTTATTATGGCATGGTACAATGGATTATCTCTCATACTGACATCTCTACTTACAAAATTGTAAATTTTTCTCGTAAAGTAATTAGGTCATTTAGACCATAATATATATTCAATATGTAGAAGTTAATGTTAGCCAAAGTCTATTTGGATGATTAATTTATTAAGGGTTTCATTGAAAAGGAAGTTGAAAAAGAAAAAAAATCCAAAAGGGTGATTTTATTAGGGAATGTTGGCATGATCCTTCTTCCTTTAAAATTATTTTAGACAAAATATTCCATATTCAAAGATTGAAAAAATATCCCATGCTAGTAACCATTTTGATTTGTTGCTTATATGTTGAAAATTACTCTTAAAAGTTTAAATTGGGTTGGGTTCCTCTCATCCACCAGGTTTAAAAGGAGAAATATTTAATTGGGCTCATATTGTTTCTACTAATATCAGACAAGAAGTGAAGAAATCACAAGAAGCAACATTGGGATACTGTCCTAGGTTTTTATGTCTAGATATTTGATAGATGCAGTCTGTGCAGTTACCCATTTTCCATTATTGACTTGGAATTGGTATCCTTCTAAATATCTCGTCCATATATATTGTTCTAAATTGTGGGAAGTAGAAATCAAATATTACTTTTATGAAATATGAAATCATTTTATGATTCCTCTGTACATGGCCTTGAAAAATAAACTAGCTTTTAGGTTCACCCAAGAAGCCATGAATATTATTAAAGAGTTTGGAGACTAGTTTATTGGTGAAGAATTTTGCTACATTAGGATTTATGGAGGTGAAGGAACACCTCATATTTTTCCAAGGTATGTTCAAGATAAACTGGTGCTTAGAGAGATTTCATATTAGATTGTTGTTGTTGGTATTGATGTCTCCCTATCAAAATTTCAGTAGAAACAATGGCCATCTTTCCCTATTTCACTAGGAATATATTGCTTACTGAATGTTAAGCATGCTTTAAAGGAATTAGAACAAATGGGGGGAGTTTTGCTATTTTAGGGAAATTTTAAAAGAGACAACCCAATAGGTCTTGTCAAGAAACATTGTAGCATGGTAAAAAATTTCAAAGCTTATAACCATGAGGATGACCCATTTGATATTGTTTTCCAAAGGGATCGATATTACTAAGAAGTATCCCAATGAATTCATGATTTGAAGAGAAGTCCCAAGATACAAGAGTTCCTAGATTGGAAATTTAATAGAAATAAAACATTTTTGATAGAAAAGATTGAAAAACAAGGTATTATCCAAGGAAGTTCTAATGAAGAAGAAGATTCATAATCAAAATCTAAAACAAAACATGATCAAAACATTTCATTCAATGACATGAAAATTGACAAACAATATCAACATGATGATGTAGCATGGAAAGATGATTAGAACAAAGGAAACATAGACACCCAAGAAAACACTCAGAACAAAGCCAAAGTATAGACCCTTGAGAAATCCATTGAAGGTAATAAAGGAGGTACTACTACTAAAGGTATTGAAAATACTCAATCAACAGTTATCATAATTGTTCCTTCCATTGAAAATACCCTTATTACTTCTATTCATGGTAGATTAATATCTATACCCCTTGATTTTTATAATTTTCAACCATTTAAGGAAACTGTCTTGTCACTAAATACTTATACCTTTAGTGACACAACAAAGATGATTATCAAAAGAAAAAATAATAAAAGAAAAATAGGGAAATCTGAGCAGGCTTCAAAAGAATTAGTTCAATAATGGAATGAAACACATTTAAATGAAGAATAATTTGCAAAAGAAGCTATTAATGCCATAGGAGAATTTTTTGAATCAAATAAATGGTTTATTAGTAATCTTAGTTCTCAATTAAGGAAAGGAAAGAAGCAGGCGACATAATTGCAGGAATAATTGAGTTCTCGAGAGACTATCTTGTGTAAAGAACACTAAGAACAAATTGATCATCTAATTAAAGAGAATAAGGTATATATTGATACCATTGACCAACCTAGAGCCGAAACAAGTAATATCATAGCATAACATGCTAAGTAATTAGTTGTTATCCAATAAGAGAAGAAAGAAATGAGTAATAACCATGAAGAGAAAAATAATGTTTTGGTGGCCCAAATAAATGAATCAAAGTTTATTCAAAATAATTCAGAGATGATTAAAAAATAAGCCATTGATATAAGTGAAATATTAGCTTCTCTTCAAGAGTTATTTTATGCTAAGCTAAATGAAATCAAAGGACATTATGACTAGTGGTTGAAGTTCGTTGAATTGTCTAAAATACAGTCCGATAAATAGAAATCTTCTCATAAATGTTTTGAAAGATTAAAAGTGTGGGAAGAAAAAGGTATTAATGTGCCTAAATGTTTCTCTAAAAATATTAAGGAAGAGAAAATCCAAGTGCAAGCCTCACTTGACTCTTGGCACACCAATTGTGAATTTTCACAGGATTTAATTAAGGAAACCATTAAGAACTGTTTAGATTTATGGGATTTGGCTCTAGATATTATTGAAGATCATGAAATTCCCCATGTTCCATTTCTTGTCCAAATAGTGCCTCTATCAAATTGTATTGTATTTGTTAACTAGAAAAGAAGTTCATGTGTAGATGAAATTACACATCTTAATTTATGGAATATGGAAGTGGTCAAAGAGTTCATATCCAAACCAATAGAATACTTAAAGTCTATTGACATTTTTCTCTCTAAATTCAAGTCATAGAATAAAGAAATTTTCAATAAACTCTATCAATGCAACTTGAATGGGGATATTCCTCATCCACCTCCAATTTCACCAATGATGGAAAATTTCACTCTGTGGGAAATATTTCATCAAAGAATGAGAGAGAAAAGCCAATAGAGGATCTTCAGTTAGTGAAGGACATATATTTTCTTGATATCAATGGTTAAATTAAGTTGACACATGTAAAATTAGTTGAAGAAAAAGGGGAAATTGTCCTCAATTTCAGGATGTCAATTGCTATTTAATGTAATTTGGTATATGGAGAAGGGATTGGAAACTGGAGACTTAGACTTGTTATTTTTATCAGTTTGAATTAAATTTTGAAGACCTAGTTCTTTGACAAGTTAATTTATGAGTAATGTGAACTTTGTGATGATTTCTACCTTTGTGAAGGTAGAAGGTAGAATTTGGGTAGAAGGACCAATTTCTAGGATGAATTTGGGTTGTTGATCTCCTAGTTAAAATTATATTGATCGTCAATCCTTTAACTTCACAAATATGTGAAGATGAGTCCTAGATGCCAGTGTACTTCACTTTCCAAACCCCCCAAAAATAATCCAGACTCTTTATATGCATCATTTCCCAACTACCAAAACCTTATAAATGTTTTGGTCAATCTACGATGAATTTGGGTCATTGATTCCAAATTCAAACACAATCTCGCCTGTCGATCCATCAGACTTCGTGCATTATTCAACGACCACTAACACATGAATTTCGACCTTCCAAGTTGAATTTAACTTTGCAATTTTCATATTAACATCCTTGATCATCTCCGAGAGTGTTATGAGGAAAGTTTCAAATTGAATCGTTTATAAATTTGGGGATGTCACTCTAAAATTCATCATTTTCCCTAATCTGTCACAGATCCAAAATATGTAACAATTTTTTTTTCCAAATTTGCACTGGTTCTTGGCCCATATGGGTCCAATGTTGAACCATAAGCTCTGATACCAATCTGTAATGTTCCCCAACTTAATTGAGGAACATTACTATGCAAAATACACATAAAAATGATTTTTTTTTGTTAACTAAATTCCTGTAGCTTACCAACTACTTAATCATACAGATTTAACCATTATCTAAATGCATCTACACCATGGAAAAAAAATACATGAATGCATCTAATAACTCATTAAAACAACATAGAAATCAATATCATATATTCATGCGCAACAATTAAAACTCATAATGCAACACAATAACAAGATAAAACACTTATCTTTTAAAACGGTTGTGCAACCAACTGCTTGGGATAGACATTCCACCCAACCATAGAATTTTAGTTCCAAATATAAAAAACAAGTCACCCTTGATCCAGGGCTAGAAATCCACAAATAAAGGTCGTCTCTTACTGTCCACTCACAACTCAGAAAATCCCACAACCCACTGGTATTCTCCGATATCTATCCCAATTTTCCACTAGATCTCTTCCTCTCAAACTATCCAACCTAGGTTCTTAATCTCTTCACTTCTCTAACTTCATTAGGAATCCCATTCATTTATCAAGTTCTCTCTGGCACAAGTAACCATGAATATCACTACTGGGAAACTCAAGTGAGCTCATTGATAGGAAAAATACCAAAAAAATAACAACAATCACTTGTTGTTATAGTGAAACTCACACAAGAGTTCACTCTTTAGGTTCAACAACTTGGATATTCAGTATTCTACTCCAAATACACTCCATATTTCACCTTCTATGGTTTCTCCAGCTCTAATTATCTTTTCCCCTGTTCTCTTCTTGTTGTTCATGCAAAAACATGACTGTCTAAAAATGCCCTCTTGGCCATACAAAGTTTCTCTCCTTTGGCTTTCTTGATTGACTTACACTCTTCCCCAAAATGATTGTACTTAGTCCCATGCTACCAATAACTATGGGATGTGACTTATCACACCCACCCTCTTACATGAATTCAATGATTGGGTTCATACAAACTCAAACAAAAAATATAATTTTAATACATAATCATAATAAAATCAAGGAATGTGGGTTTGGATTAATACCCATGAATAATTCCCCCCCCTTGGGCCCCACTTAGATAATCCTATACATTATCCTCTCTTGTTTATTAATCATTCCCCATATTTTTCCATATCCCCAACATCTCGCATCAAATTTTATTTATTAAAACTTAGAAATAAATTTCATATATAAATCACTTGGCCACAACCATATACTATATCTACATTAATAATTAATTAAAATGGGGATTATAACAGGGATGTTATAGGCACAACTATCTTCTTTCATGCTAATTTTTTTTGTATACAATAACATCGTTGTTATTGTAGCAAAGGGTATAATTGTTGAAAATACTGAGAGGGGGGGGGGTGAATCAGTATTTAGAGCTATCAATAATTTTTAACTTTTCTTTCACTGAAAAATCTTAGTCTACTTTATAGAGATCAGTTGTTGTATATTCTTATGAAAACAGTAGTGCATCCAGAGATCTTATTATGGATTTCTTCATTCATCAGATGTCTTTTAAACAGTAATTCAACAAAGTAAACCAGCACAGATGAATAGGACACATGAACACCAAGATTTAAGGTGGAAACCCAAATCGGGAGAAAACCACCGTTGTTGTTGTCTCTGTCTTCAATGATTATTATTAAGAAAACATTCTACAACAATGTACTAGTGCAGACTCATACTAGTACGCAGGATTCTACCTGCATAAGGCTACAACCTTCTCTCGTTTACCAGCCTTTCCTGGAAGGGAGCTTCAACCCCCTGAAGATAGCACCAGCTTCAACTGGTAAAGGGTTTAACCCTCATACTCACTGCTGACCACGTTTCATTAATTTTCACACTGGATCATGCAGTTTCATCTAGTGGTTATGACAGTAACATAAATTATCTCAAGAGTAAACACATATCTACAGACTGTCAGGCAGTTACCAAAGGACACAAAATAACTCAATAAACCTGAAAAGATGCCTCTGATCTCGGGGTTGCAGCACCCATAGCCGAGTTCTTTCTGTTAATGTAAATCTGCTGTCCAACTGCCACAAGGAGGTTCCTCTTTCTTCAAACCTGCCATGCTGCCTCCTCAAATGACCTCACCCACCAGTAGATATCCCTGCTGTTAGAAAATGGCCTCTGCGTCCTGCAAAAGAACCTCTGCAACCTATCACAGTCCTCCTTTGCCTCTGCCCAACATCATAGTAGGAAGAGCATCGACCCCCTTTTTAAGCCCATTGGTCCTGGACCCATTCAATGCTCATCGGGTCCCATATTTATTACCCGGAGGAAATTGGGCTCCTATATTTATTGCTCAAGGGAAATCGGCCCCCTTTTTTAAAAATTTAAATTGAATCAACGCACGCCCCGTTTTAATGCGCTAGCCCTGCTGGCTATAGACCTTGGCCCCATAAGACCATCAACACATGACCTCGGTCAAACAGCTCATCAGGGTTTTGGCATTTTTGATGTCACAATGTACATGCCTCTAGGATTCCCGATCCCCGAANATGCTAGCAGCTGGCTGACCCTGGTTCACGTGACCGTTACCTGTAACCGCATCCTTATCTCTGACAGCTAGCATCCACTAATCCTCTATCCTCCTTCGCTGTTGTGCTGACAGTTGTACCCCACTTATCGGGATTTCGTGGATCGCGATTTCAAAATGCACAAAACCTTTGTGCCTGGGATCTCTGATATCCTGATTTGCGATATGCCGACTCGTTCCTGATTTCTGACACCTGTCCCTCAGATGGATGGTCTCGATGCCTTCGGGATTTCGAGACTTTTGATCTCTTGTTTCCTTCAACCTCAGGAACTCCGATTTCCCGATGTCCGATATGCCGATGATACCTTGATCTCCGACACCTGTCCCTCAGATGGACGGTCCCGATCATTGATGCCTCTGCTGACGTCACACACGGTTTGACACGTGTTAGATCCTGCCACGCGTCACTTTGATTCGTGACTTTCATGTGCCTGAAGTGTTAAATCTGCCTGACACCTGTCAACCTCTAATTGTTCCATGTGTCCCTGGGTGACGCGGTCCACCGACGTGAGTTGGATCAACGGTCCAGATCACATTCTTATCCAACGGCTGTGATTACTTCGCGAAATTGCATTTCACGATTTCGGAGTTCTTGATGCATTGTGTTCTTTGTATTATGAACTCCCGA
>JASDQU010244164.1:86976-100114 GCA_032191745.1 Picea mariana | reverse complement strand
AGCGTAGGATGGCGAGTCCGTACGGAGATTATGACCAGAGAATTGATTACATGTTTAAGGTGGTAGTGATTGGAGACTCCGCGGTTGGAAAATCGCAAATACTGTCTCGGTTTGCAAAGAATGAGTTCAGCTTGGACTCGAAATCAACAATTGGAGTCGAATTCCAGACGAGGACAATCGCTATTGATAACAAGACTATCAAGACACAAATATGGGACACTGCTGGTCAAGAGAGGTTTGATATCTATAAAACTTCAATTTCTATGTTCTGTTTTGCCAGTCTTTTCCTGATCTCCATGGTTTTTTGAGATTATTTGAAAGGTTATTAGAAGAAAACTTGAAGTAATTTAATGGATTTGCAGGGTTTAGTTTTAGTTCTAGTTCAGATGATTTTGATAATAGTAGTTCCATGATTTGACTAGAATAATCTTATTGCCTTGGAGGTTTCTGAGAATTTTTTTGGCGTGAAAGCTTGAAAGGCAGTCAAATAAAGATGTATATTTAGTATTCAGATATAAGTATTAGACTTTCTTGCAGGATTTCATGGTTTCTGAAAAAATGTGATTATTCAGCCATTTCGTCCATTTTCATGTCTGTTGGACACCTTTTTACTTGTCTTTGCCTTTTAGATTCTACTGTTTGTCAAAATTGGGGGTTTTGTTCTATTTGTATTCCTCGATTGTTTCCAGGGTAAAACAGTAAATATTGTTGTTATATTCGTAGACATGAAGTGTTATTCGCCATATTTTACCGGGATAACCTGAGCTTTGGTGCTTTGCTCTGAACATTGCATTCATAGTTAATATAAACAAGAAAATGAAAATATCTTTGCCAGATCTTTTGAAATGCAATTTCATTGACCTGAAAAGACTTTGGCCGAAGAAGCTGGCCCGGCTGTTATCTATGCATTGAAATGTCTACTGCTGTCAATAATCCAGTATTTGTTTGGACAAACCCATCATCAACCACAATCTGTGGAATATGGTAGAAAATGAAACGTTATTTTATTGTTCAAGAATTATCTGTGGACTATAATGCCCAGCACAATCTGTTTTCCATATGGCGAAAGTTTAGATAGACACCTCTTCATCTTGGAGATGTCATTCTAAATTTTCTTCAACCATATTTCGTTTCTCATCTTTTAGAAAGGCATTTTAATGTTTCGCTTTCCTGTCTCTGATGGGTTTCTATTGTTCTTCAATTAGCTTCCTAAATTTCAGAAGAGCTAAAATCGTTACTAGTAGTCTCGGAGCAAATGCAATCTTTCTGTGACCGAACTCTGAAGTGCGTGTTTAACTAAATTAATTATTTCATTTGGATATTTGGTCTTTGACCTTATCGCATTCCAACTCTAAAGTGAGTGTTTAACTAAATCAATTAGTTCATTTGGATATTTGGTCTTTGACCTTAACTCCAGGTTTGTTTCATTCTTTCTGAACTCCTGGTTTATTAAGTATAAAAGAAGTCATATTAAATTATGTACAATTCTCATATTTTTACATCTTTAAAAAGATTTACAATTCATAGATTTGATGATGAGGCTTGGCACTTGAACATTACAAATTTGTTGTCAAATTTTATTGGCTAGTGCTACAAACGTATGACACACTTCTTCCAGGACTGTAGATTGGGCCTGCGGAACAATTATTATGAATTCTTCATAAAATGTTTCCCGGGTTCATAAAACAAGATATGGTTGCACTTATTAATTGGAGATTAATGAAACGAGATATCGTCTAGCTTATTTAGATATTCCATCCTTGATAAATGTGTCTTCAAACTATGAACCTTTTTTGCATTGGCATATAGGCCTATGTCTGCAAAACATTGATATAGATGCATAAGTGGACGGTTCAGGAATCACGATGTTATTTCTCTGGATACAGATCTGTGTGCTTTTGTACGAGAGAAATGTGAAGTGGACAGATAGATTGGTTCTGCAGCGGATACATTTTTTGTTAATTCTATAGGAGACCTGTCAGAAAACGCCTTCGAATACTGCCCATAACATGTCTTTCATGTGAAGCTTGCTGCTACTGTAATAATATAAATATAAATTGGAGTTTCTGAATGTATTTTAGGCATTTGATAGAGAGAAGCTTGGTAAGTCGGTAATTAAGATATGTGTTACCAAGTCGGGGTAAACAGTGCATCTCTAGTCAATGCATTAAGGTGGATCTTAATGATTGGCTAAAATGTTGCACCAGTAACAATAATGTGAACTGACCAATTTTCAAGAACAACCCTCTACCCTGCCGGGTTAGGTGATTAATGCAGAGGCTTTAAAGTGCGCCTTAGAAACCTCTGCCATAACTTCTGCTTTAAACTTCTCCAGAAACCCACTGCTACAATCTACGCAACACTGCTAATCTCTCACAGGAGGATATACACTTCAGCAATAAAAGGCTAATTTATTTAATGAGAAACAACACTACAGACACACCGTAGCAATAAACAGAAACACAATCTGCAACACACAAACACTCTACTCTCATTTTCCTGGGCCCTCCCAAGCCCAGACCAGCTCTGATACAATGATAGAAAATGGGAAAGTAGACATGTTACTTCATAGATAAAAAACCGTTCTGAGTTTTCTATTCAATAATGAAATAGTACACATATAAATAGATCAAGCATTGTCTCAAGATAGACAAACTATGTTAACTATACTAACAACCTGGGTCCTCTCAAGCCCAGACCAGCTCTGATACAATGATAGAAAATGGGAGAGTAGACATGTTTCTTCACAGATAAAAAATTGTTCTGAATTTTCTATTCAATAATGAAACAGTACACATAAATAGATCAAGCATTGTCTCAAGATAAACGAACTATGTTAACTACACTAACAACCTATTGAGAGAATATCTCAACCACACATCAAACTAGGAGATAACTGGATCTAACAACCTCCTCAATCTTAGAATCAAACCAGTCACTTAGAGATTATCTCTACCTCACAATAATCAATACATTAACAAACCACAACAATATAATATGATGAGGAATCATACATTATTGATGTAAGAGTTAATAACTCCAAGCTGATGCTCGAGTTAACAACCTCCTCAATCTTAGAATCAAACCAGTCACTTAGAGATTATCTCTACCTCACAATAATCAATACATTAACCAACCACAACAATATAATATGATGAGGAATCATACATTATTGATGTAAGAGTTAATAACTCCAAGCTGATGCTCGAGTTAACTTGTGGCTCTGAGAATTGAACCTAGCCAACAGAGGTAAACTCTCACTGATTTACCACTAAGCCACAGCTCAGCCCAGGTGGATTTGAATAATTGATGCCTAGAATTGACGAGAGAAGGAACTACATCATATTGGGTCCTATGCCTGGGTGTAGTGATTCTGTAGACTCATTATGTGCCCAGCATCAGCTAATGATCATACTGGATACTGTTGAATTAGCAGCTAGAGGTACCAAACTACTGTTGTAATATAATAACTAATGGTGTGAAATATTTTTTTTCCAAATTTTCATGAACTATAGGCAATTATTATCAGCAATTGCAATGAGAAAAATGTCATGACATTATTTTCGGTTGCAATTTTATTTATTTATTGACAAGTGGGGTTGTGTAGACACTCCCGCTAGTTAAGTTGCTAATGTTGGCAGATTCAAGTGCATATGCAGAACTTAGTGTGATGTTATGTCCGGAGGGATCTGATCAGTTTCGTTATATGGGTTAAATAAAAGTCAGCAGCTCACTATGGTTTATGCTCTAAAGCTTTGAAGCTGTAAACTAAAGTGGTTTTATGTAATGGTTGCTTGGAATTCACAGATTTAGATTGCTCTCACGCAGCCCTTTGGTTCTGTTTATTGTGAACAGATACAGAGCAGTTACAAGTGCTTACTACAGGGGTGCTCTTGGGGCAATGTTGGTGTACGACATAACTAAGCGCCAAAGCTTCGATCATGTGGCCAGGTGGCTTGAGGAGTTGAGAGGCCATGCTGACAACAATATCGTTATCATGCTGATAGGCAACAAATGTGACCTTCGTGATATGCGTGCTGTGCCCGAAGAAGATGCAAAAGAATTTGCACAGAGGGAAGGTCTGTTCTTCTTTGAAACATCGGCACTGGAGGCAATTAATGTGGAGACGGCATTTATAACAGCTCTGACTGAAATTTACCGGATAGTAAGCAGAAAGGCCCTCACAGCAAATGAAGAAGAAAGGAATGGGAATGCGGCTGCATTGACTGGCACTAAAATTGCTCTATCAAGTCCAGAGCAGCCTGTGATGACTGTGAAGAAAAAGAGCTGTTGTTGATCACCTTTATTGYTTATCGTTTCAATCTGTTTGGCAATGACATGATCCCTTTGTAAAAATGATTTGCATTTTTCTGTCATCCTAAACTGCAGGTCTACTTCCRAGAGTCGTTGAAACCCGTTTAGATTCTAAAATTTCCTTGCAGAAGCATATCTTTGCATCCATGTATTTACAGTATAAGAGATTTTCTCTGCATTCTGATTTGCATTCTGATTTGATATCTTGAATATTTTATAGTGCTTCATTGATATCAAAATGGAAGCCAATATTTGTGATTAGTTTAGGCTGAAGGGRACACATAGATTGTTCATTCCTACTGGCTACAAACGGAATTGTAAGATTTCTTGAACAAAATGGCACACATTATCCCTACTGGCTACCACGGAATTGTAAGATTTCTTGAACAAAATGTCACGCATTATCCTTTGTGAGATCCATGTGAGGAAGTTTTCCCATGACAAATATATATATATATTTCATTATTTTACTCTTTATCATCTCTATGAATGGTGTTTCATATGTTGCATATGGACCCAGAAATATATATATATATATATTTCATTATTTTACTCTTTATCATCTTTATGAATGGTGTTTCATATGTTGCATATGAGCCCAGAAAAAGTTTAGTTTGCTCTTTATCATTTGTATGAATGGTCTTTCATGTGTTGCATATTAACCCAGAAAGATTTAGCCGATACGAGTGACTTACAGTATAGTAGGAAAAGAATTAGCCAATACTTGAGCTTAGGTCTAGATGGTGGTGGAATGTGGAAATGTTGTCTTAAGGTCATCTTTCCATGGGATTTTCTGTATCAAAAGCTCTTTAGAAATTCATTTTACTCATCCGTCATCATTTCTTTTTATGACAAGTATCACTGGCTAATTATGGTTCTTTTGGAACTAAGTCTAGAAGATGGTTTGCCTTCTCACTATTTTTACTTTTCACCCACTTAATGAGGAGTGGAGTGCGACTTTATGCTCTCAATCTGAGCACGCTTCCTATCATTCTCTTGTAAGAATTAAAATTAGATCGACACTCGCTCATTTAAGAGAATGGAAGAGGAAACTCTTTGGTATGGTTAAAAGATAGGTCGTAGGATGGCAATTCAGTGGACAAGGTTAAGGTAATTTTATAGTTCAGGTAGTGCCCCTTTCGTGAGTTGTACCACAGGACCTATGGGATCAAAGCTACTGCAGATGGAAGGAATGGCCGACAACCGAAAATTGCCAAAGTCAATAGGCGCAAAGGTGTCACTAGTAAGATAGCCTTTTTTTTAAATAACGACGAGCCTTCTCATCTTCATAAACTCTGTTGTGTTCTTCGTTTATGTAATTATTTGTTTACAGAGGCACTTTTTCCCCGGTTGTATACAGAGACATTTGCCAAGACTCTAATTATTTTTTATGGTAAAAATGTACCATATATTTGCCAAAATTGTGAAAATGTTGTACCTAGTAAAATTTTGTTTACAATTTGAATGGATGCTTATGAATATTTGTAAATGGTATTGTTTGGAAATTTAATGGATGCTTATGCATATTTGTGAATGTGAATGGTATTCTAGTAAATTCATATCCATATGCTAATGGACTTCATCTACATGGATTTGAATTTAACATTTGTTGGTTTAAAACTAGTGAATTAACATTAATATTACCAAGTAACATTGGTAACAATTAGTTGAGTTAAGCTCTTTTACCTTTTTATCTATATATTTACTTGTCTATCAAGTTGTTTTCTAGGGATGATTTGAGATAGTGGTTGAGAAGAAGACTCAGGTTCAATGGGCTTGCCCCTCATTGTATATGGTGGATAGTTGGATGTGGTTTTATAGTGACTTTGCCATCAATACTGTATTGTATTGCTCTGCCTGGTTATGATGATTGTTGTAATTGTAGCGAGTGGATGAAACTAAGGATCTGCATATTGGTGGGATTATGAACAATTTCTTTGAGACAATAACACCAACCACTTAAGCTAATCTTCATTATATATATATATATATATATATATATATATAACTTTTATGAATAGGCACAAAGCCACAACTCATGCCCCCAAAATCAGAAGCCACAAAAAGATTGCTACATACTTGTTATGTTTTGTAATGAGTTGCTTAAATCCCCCAGAGGAGGGCAATTCCCACTCAAGTGGCCCTAACAAGTCATTGTGTTCTATATAAGTTCCACCATGACTTATTATAGACCACAATAACTTGTAACAATTGCCAAGTTGCTTAAGTTATGAAGTAGTCTACACACTCAAATCACCCCATTTTTATATCTTTATCACCAAGTGATGAAGCAACAAGTCATTATGTTCTATATAAGTTCCACCATGACTTATTATAGAACACAATAACTTGTAACAATTGCCAAGTTGCTTAAGTTATAAAGTAGTTTATATCCTTATCACCAAGTGATGAAGCAGTGTGATTGACACTCAAATCACCTCATTTTAGACATTTCAATAAAATTTGGATATACACCAAAAATTGTGAAAACTACATTAATTCGTTGCTCAAATTGCAATTTCCGATCTAAGTTGAGACAAAATAATACCCTTTCAAATGCAATTAAAAATTTGAGATGACAAATGTTGAAGCTAGAATTTTTCATGATAAAATTTGAGGCGAATTTCCTGTAAAAAAACGGCACGAATATGGATGATTGTACACCTTATTCTAAACTCTCACATACTCGCTTAAATTGGTCATGGCTTGGGCATCCATATTAAATATATGAAGTCGACATAAAAATGGGTCGAGCAACCATTTTAAATATTAGTTTGACATAAAAATTAAAAAACCCAAAGCATTTACAATCAGAACGCAATTCTTTGAAAGGAAATTATCCACAAAGGCGAGATTTCTTTATTATTAAATAAATACATAATATTTAGGTGATGACGGTAAAAGCCTTTTAGTATTGTCTGACACAATTTTTTAAAATTATTTCAAAAGTTTAACAGGGTCCTCATAAGTCTCCTTTATTTTTATTTTTTTTAATTTTAGGCTTTATAAAGTCGCCTGAGATACAGATTGATTGAGCTTTTAATTTAAAAATAAAATAAAATATGTGAAGGAAAGCGGCTTGTTGCCTCCATGTACTTTTCTCTGAAACCAATTATCTAAATTATGCGACGGAAAACGGCTTGTTGCCTCCATTTACTTTTCTAAAAAACCAATTATCTAAAATATGCGAAGGAAAATGGCTCGTTGAGTCCACGTATTTTTCTCTAAAACCAATTATATATATATATATATATATAATATAATACAATAAGGAAAACCATATATGGTTTTCATATATATCTTTTAAAATCTATATATTTTTTAATTGTGGGAAATCAAGAGTAATTTAACTTAAACTTAAGATCAAACTAACTATCACTCTAACTCAATTATCTTATATATATATATATTTTTGGAATTTATATATATATTTTTGGAATTTGCCGAAGAAATTATTCAAAGATCCCCAAGTCTTTATGGAGTTGTTTGGTTGGAAATGGGAAAGTTCCCCAAGTCTTTATCCATAAATGGTTTAAAATATTTAAGGGTTAAGGTTAATATTTTAAAAATATTTTGAGGATGGGGAAATGTTATATTTTGTTCTAAATTTATTTATGTTTATTATAGTTTTTAAAATTTATTTTATGTCTATAATGTATTATTAGTTATTTTTAAATTTTATATGTCTATGTCCACATATCCTCCTGCGAGGTCTACACCTCCTCGGCGCTCTGCCCGCATGGGATCTCATGCTGCCTCCGCGGCAACCGCCAGCAACCTTTGAGGTCTGACTAATACGCTGGTCTACGATGCAATTTGAGATTTGTGGGCTTACCTTCGCTTCTTGTACCCGCTGTTTCGTGGGTCACCATCGCTCACGGGGACCGTTGGTCATGTCGTGAATTACTGAAGACAGAATGACAGTTTTTTCACATGGTTGGGACCTCTGTTTTTATTGGTTATCAATATGCATTTCATACTAGAATATTTAATGCTGTATAAGTTGGAATATATATAGATTCTTATTTTACTAATTATTAATATGCATAATGTAGTAGACTATTTAATGTTTTACATGTTGAAATGAGTTTAGATTATCATTTTTCGCCAAAATTTGGTGATATAAATATAGTCAACCATACACAGGTTCCATCTTTACCAACTATCAATATACACCCGTTTCTGTCTTCATCAACTATCAATACACACTGATTCTAACTGCATTTAATGGTATATATACTATATCTTATATATGTTAAAATATATACTGTCTCATTTAGATTTTCAGGTTTCCATCAACTATCAATACACACTGATTCTAACTGCATTTAATGGTATATATACTATATCTTATATATGTTAAAATATATACTGTCTCATTTAGATTTTCAGGTTTCCATCTTTACCAACTATCAATATACACCCGTTTCTGTCTTCATCAACTATCAATACACGGATTCTGACTGCATTTAAGGGTATATATACTAAAATATAGTTAAAATATATACCGTCTAATTTTTAAATCTAAATTAAATGCTCTATTATAAAGTGCATGTTGTTTGTCCCATCCATAACTCTCGACTATTACTAACCGTGCCCCACCTCTACTGATTCCTTGACTCAGTCACGGTCTTCATAGTGAGAGTGGCCTCTTCATGAAATCCTTTTTTGGTTTCATATTTTGTAGTGAAGTTGGTACTCTGTTATTATATAATGGAGGAGTCAATGAATCTATTCCCTTATTGCTACTGGTTTTTAGCCAACAAACTATCGTTTGCATGTGATGGGGAGGATATTAGAATATTCATTCTAATGTTGCCACTGGTTTTTGGTCAACAAACTATCGTTTGCATGTGATGGGGAGGATATTAGAATATTTATTTCCAATTATAGTAATTGCAACAGGTATTTGCCTACTCTTTGCCATATTTTAAACATAGCAGCTCTAATTTCGATTTTGTTAAAGACTTTCGTTAAAGTATTATTTTTTTTCTATTGAGTGGTTGTTTATTTTGAGAGAAATGTCATTTGTTATTGGTATTTTATCAAATTTTTGTTATTTGGAGTCTTCATGTCTTCTTCTTTTTGAGTAAATATTTTTCTATAACATATTTTCGTAGTGGATTCTTATTGTTTGTGTAACTTTTTTTTTCAATTTCTTCTTCTTATGGTGCATTATGGTGCACTTGTTAAGTAGTTTCATTTATTATTATTTATGTTATAACTATCACTAATATGGTGGAGACTTTTTATACATTTTCCAAATCCATTTATCATTATATGAAACTTTTTGGTTAGTTTTCATATTTTTTTTGGGGTTTTTTTTTGTCTAGTCTAAAAGTTTTATGAATTGGTCCTTCTCTAACAACTCAAGATAATGAGAATGTTTTTGGCTTCAAATCAAACACAAATCATTTTGGATTGATGTAATTGTAGATATTAGATGTTAACATTGCACAATCCGTAGTATGGTTGTTTGAGGGTGTTAAATCCATTTCCACATTAAAGACAATAATTTCATTGAATCTAAAATTATAATTTTGGAAAAGATGATGGAAAATTGTTTAGCCTCTTCCTTTCTTTTGGCTCAATAATTACTTTGATGTGGAACTAATGGGCCTGCATTTCATTTCTTTTCATTTATTTAACATAATAGTGATGATAATTGATTACTTACTTGTGTACCTTATTTGGCCTTGTTGTTGGGACCCATATTGAAGATTCTTGTCCATGATAACCTTATTTTTGGTGCATATCTTTTTGCAACATTGGACATGCCATTCAAGTAGTGGATTTTGGGCCACTCATACAAATGTTTTTCGAGTGTCACTGGGCATTTGTCTCCATGACCACGCACAACCATGCCTTACAATGTCATGGAGCTCATTGCTTTGGAATGTTTCTTGTTTGAGGCATAGACTTCGTTGTCACCTTTAACTCTTGCCTCTTTTTTCCATCTATGTGACATGCATTTTTGTCATCTTCATCCACCCTATTCAATGTTGTGGTGGGATGGTGTATTGCTTCCTCATGTGATTCTTTATGATTCACCCTTTTTTGAGATTCATAATTATTCATAGTGAACCTCATAGAGATCACTTATTCCTATTGAATCAATAATGGCAATGACTAGTTACCCGTACACTCCAACAAGATGGATCGTCATCCATAAAGACACTCATTTCATGCACTTTTCTCAATTGTACAATGGTACCTTGTAAGGGACTTTTGTCGAGACTCGTTTCTTTCTAAATCATTCTCATGTTCTCCCTAAGCTTCACATAAGGGGGCGTTGGTGTTGTTGCCGTCCTAATACACACTTGCAAACGTGAGCAAAGTCCAACTCACTTAGTGTGTCCTAGGAGGCACAATGCCTAGGTTCACAATCCACACTGTCACCTTGACTGGAACCTCTTCCTTCTAGGCTTACTCCTAGGGAAGCCAAGGGGGGTAGACCCTAGGTACTAGATGTGATTTAATGTTTATGTTCTAGGAGGTGGTTTTAATTTGTTAAAGGTTTAGGGGAAAACTAACCTATGATGCTAAGACAACAAATGCAAAGTGCAAGACTACTTATGTTAAGCAAACCCTTCCTTAAGTCAACTATGACTAGTGCCTAAAGGTTGGGCAAGGGGTCAACTACATTCAAGGGAGTTTAATTACAAAAGATTACAAGTATTACAAAGTTACAACTATTCCACAACAATGCTACAAATAGTTACAATAATGAATACAAGATATGACAACAATTATACAAGAGATACACAAGATACAAATAGACAAGATTAACCAAGTGCCAATGTGTGAGAATTAAAAGATATTCAAAGTTAAGATCATTCACATAAGGTCAAGCATGCCCCAATAAGAATTGGACTGCTTTTCAATGGAAACCACTAAAGCACCCAAGATCCAACAAGAAGATGCCTCCAAGTGGGATGCACTATCTCTTGAGGGATCACACCATAAAGAACATAAAATGAAAGATATAAAATACTTGAAAGATAAATGCTCAACAAAATCAACAGATTTAACACTTAGATGTTTAACCACATTTGCATGAAAGATAAAAGATGTATGTGCTTGCAACCTAGTGCTCTAAACAACCATCATAAGATATACCCAAGTAAATATTGTCTAAAAGACTAAGTGGTTAAGAGTTGCTTAAAGATTTTATAGATTTTGATCACCCTACTAACTAAGTGTCAAACCTAAATCCTCCTCCCCCAATTACCAAATAATTATTGGATGCTCAAGATAGTAAGGCAACGAGGCCCACCCTAGCTTTCACAATCAGTCCTAAAATCTGAGTACTTCCTGGAAAGGACACATCCTGTGCGTCGTGAGACCGTCCCCAGACTACACCTTCCGTTGTTTTCCTCAAACTCGTTTTAGATGGCGAAGATGGTGGTATTTAGGTGTCCTAGTTGGTCTAAAGTATTGTTATGACTTAGGACTAAGTCTTNATTTATATTAGGTTATTAGCCTCAAAGAGAAGAAGTCGGCCAAAAATAATAATAATATATTGAACAGACACATATCTAGAAGGAGAAGTCGGCCCCAGCAAATCTGACAGAACCAGTATAAATACAGGGTGCTAGTTCTCATTTGATAGAATCTCAGAATTGCAGACAACAAGTGGTGCGCACTGCAGTTCCCAGTTTGGTGCGCACGTGTGGAGGAGAGATACAGGTGCAGCTGTTGCAGCTAGCAGTTTCAATGTTGGCTTGGACTATCTCTTGGCTAGGGTTTGGACTATCTGATCTACTTTTTGTGATGCGCTATCCTTGGGGAAAGGTGCGCTACCCTTTGTTTGGCTATCTAGCCTAGGGTTTTCTTCCGGAGAAATTCTCATTCAAGGTTAAGGTGCTCGGAGGGTGGCTTCGGCCTATGGTTGGGTGACGAGGGTATCGTCAATGGTAAAACAAGCACACCATCTTCTATATTCTAACAGGTTATGGGCCCACACCTCCTTCATTCAATCTAAACGCTGGAAGGAAACATAGCCACTAGGATATTGAACTCGTTGAGGAAATGCCGCTAGGGTTACTAGCAGAAGTAGCTTCCAAGACACTGCAGCTAGGGTTACTAGCAAGAGTAGTTGCAGAAACCCTAAACTTCTTGTTGAGGCACCTTAAGTGAAGAGATTGACCTAATCTCCGGACAAATCAGTGCACCCTAGCTTAACGCATCTCCTGACACTCTCAGCAAGCCAAGACGTGAAGTTTGAATTTCTGGTCAAATCTAGGGTTTGACCAAGTCAAGCAGCCATGACTAACTCCATGAAGTCTGAGAACAAGTTAGATGGAGCCTCTAACTTCAGAGCATGGAAGACAAGGATTGACCTCATCCTTGCCAAGAATAAAGTACTGGATATTGTGAAAGGAAAGATCGTGAAGCCAGAGTTTGAAGAAAGAGAAGAGAATGAACCACAGAACGTTGCAGCTATGGAGAAGTTCAAGGATGTTGACATCAATGCCATGAGTATCATAGCGGATTCCATAAAATACCACTTGATACCCTACATCTCCCATCTTGACTCATCGAAGAAGATGTACGATGCCCTAACAAATCTCTTCTCAATCAGAAACATTGGACAAGTTATGAATCTGAAGAATGAGCTCTGTGACATGAAGATGAATGATGATGACAACATAACATCATACTTTGTAAGAATTTCCTAGTTAAGAGATCAAATACAAGCTATTGAAGAGATCACTTCAGAGAAGGAATTGGTGAACATAGTACTCAATGGTCTTCCCAAGACATGGGATTCATTTTCCGCAAGCATGAACACAAGGAAGGAGTACTCGACATTTGAAGAAAT
>JASDQU010244164.1:53676-81434 GCA_032191745.1 Picea mariana | reverse complement strand
AATAACGACGAGCCTTCTCATCTTCATAAACTCTGTTGTGTTCTTCGTTTATGTAATTATTTGTTTACAGAGGCACTTTTTCCCCGGTTGTATACAGAGACATTTGCCAAGACTCTGATTATTTTTTATGGTAAAAATGTACCATCTATTTGCCAAAATTGTGAAGATGTTGTACCTAGTAAAATTTTGTTTAGAATTTGAATGGATGCTTATGAATATTTGTAAATGGTATTGTTTGGAAATTTAATGGATGCTTATGCATATTTGTGAATGTGAATGGTATTCTAGTAAATTCATATCCATATGCTAATGGACTTCATCTACATGGATTTGAATTTAACATTTGTTGGTTTAAAATTAGTGAATTAACATTAATATTACTAAGTAACATTGGTAACAATTAGTTGAGTTAAGCTCTCTTACCTTTTTTTCTTTATATATTTACTTGTCTATGAAGTTGTTGTCTAACGATGATTTGAGATAGTGGTTGAGAAGAAGATTCAGGTTCAATGGGCTTGCCCCTCATTGTATATGGTGGATAGTTGGATGTGGTTTTATAGTGACTTTGCTATCAATATTGTATTGTATTGCTCTGCCTGGTTATGATGATTGTTGTAATTGTAGCAAGTGAGTCGATTAATGAGTGGATGAAAATCCAATTGTTGTAATTGTAGCAAGTAAGAGTGGATTAATGAGTGGATGAAACTAAGGACCTGCATATTGGTGGGATTATGAACAATTTCTTTGAGACAATGACACCAACCACTTAAGCTAATCTTCATTATATATATATTACTTTTATGAATAGGCACAAAGCCACAACTCATGCCCCCAAAATCAGAAAGCCACAAAAAGATTGTTACATACTTGTTATGTTTTGTAATGAGATGCTTAAACCCCCCGATAGAAGGGCAATTCTCACTCAAGTGGCCCTAACAAGTCATTGTGTTCTATATAAGTTCCACCATGACTTATTATAGACCACAATAACTTGTAACAATTGCCAAGTTGCTTAAGTTATGAAGTAGTCTACACACTCAAATCACCCCATTTTTATATCTTTATCACCAAGTGATGGAGCAGTGTGATTGACACTCAAATCACCTCATTTTTATATCTTTATCACCAAGTGATGGAGCAGTGTGATTGACACTCAAATCACCTCATTTTAGACATTTCAATAAAATTTGGATATACACCAAAAATTGTGAAAACTACATTAATTCATTGCTCAAATTTCCGATCTAAGTTGAGACAAAATAATACCCTTTCAAATGCAATTAAAAAAGTTGAGATGACAAATGTTGAAGATTGAAATTTTCATGATAAAATTTGAGGCGAATTTCCTGTAAAAAAAACGTCACGAATATGGATGATTGTACACCTTATTCTAAACTCTCACATACTCGCTTAAATTGGTCATGGCTTGGGCATCCATATTAAATATATGAAATCGACATAAAAATGGCTCGAGCAACCATTTTAAATATTAGCTTGACATAAAAATTAAAAACCCCAAAGCATTTGGGTCACCATCGCTCGCGGGGACCGTTGATCAAGTCGTGAATTAATGAAGACAGAATGACAGTTTCTTCACATGGTTGGGACCTCTGTTTTTATTGGTTATCAATATGCAGTTATACTAGAATATTTAATGTTGTATAAGTTGGAATATATGTAGATTCTTGTTTTTACTAATTATTAATATGCATAGTATAGTAGACTATTTAATGTTGTACATGTTAGAATAAGTTTAGATTATCATTTTTTGCCAAAATTTGGTGATATAAATCTGATCAATCATACATAGGTTCCATCTTTACTAACTATCAATATACACCCGTTTCTGTCTTCAACAACCATCAATACATACGGGATAGCACAATTGGTTAAGATGTGCGCACACTCTTCCAGTTTGGAGAGAGGTTACGAGTTCAAAACCTATATCCCTTGGAGCTGCGAAGCTTTATCACTCCCATATCAGCCATTATGTGAGGAAATATCTGAGGTGGATTTCCAGCGCGGAATCTCCAACGTGGAAAAAACAACCATCAATACACACGGATTCTAACTGCATTTAATGATATATATACTCTTATATATGTTAAGATATATACTGTCTAATTTAGATTTTCAGGTTTCCATCTTTACCAACTATCAATATACACCTGTTTCTGTCTTCATCAACTATCAATACACGGATTGTGACTGCATTTAAGGGTATATATACTAAAATATAGTTAAAATATATACTGTCTAATTTTTAAATCTAAATTAAATGCTCTATTATAAAGTGCATGTTGTTTGTCCCCTTCCATAACTCTCGACTATTACTAACTGTGCCCCACCTCTACTGATTCCTTGACTCAGTCACGGCCTTCATAGTGAGAGTGGCGTCTTCATGAAATCCTTTTTTGGTTTCATATTTTGTAGAAGTTGGTACTCTGTTATTATATAATGGAGGAGTCAATGAATCTATTCCCTTATTGCTACTGGTTTTTAGCCAACAAACTATCGTTTGCATGTGATGGGGAGGATATTAGAATATTTATTCCCATTACTACTGGTTTTTGGCCAACAAACTATCGTTTGCATGTGATGGGGAGGATATTAGAATATTTATTCCCAATTATAGTAATTGGGACAGGTATTTGCCTACTCTTTGCCATATTTTAAACATAGCAGCTCTAATTTCGATTTTGTTAAAGACTTTCGTTAAAGTATTAAATTTTTTTCTATTGAGTGGTTGTTTATTTTGAGAGAACTGTCATTTGTTATTGGTATCTTATCAAATTTTTGTTATTTGGAGTCTTCATGTCTTCTTCTTTTGAGTAAATATTTTTCTATAACATATTTTAGTATTAAATTTTTTTCTATTGAGTGGTTGTTTATTTTGAGAGAACTGTCATTTGTTATTGGTATCTTATCAAATTTTTGTTATTTGGAGTCTTCATGTCTTCTTCTTTTGAGTAAATATTTTTCTATAACATATTTTAGTAGTGGATTCTTATTGTTTGTGCAACTTTTTTTTTCAATTTCTTCTTTTTATGGTGCACTTGTTAAGTAGTTTCATTTATTATTACTTATGTTATAACTATCACTAATATGGTGGAGACTTTCTATATATTTTCCAAATTCATTTATCATTATATGAAACTTTTTGGTTAGTTTTCATATTTTTGGGGGGTTTTCTTTTGTCTAGTTTAAAAGTTTTATGAATTGGTCCTTTTCTAACAACTCAAGATAATGAGAATGTTTTTGGCTTCAAATCAAACACAAATCATTTTGGATTGATGTAATTGTAGATATTAGATGTTAACATTGCACAATCCGCAGTATGGTTGTTCGAGGGTGTTAAATCCATTTCCACATTAAAGACAACAATTTCATCAAATCTAAAATTATAATTTTAGAAAAGATGATGGAAAATTGTTTAGCCTCTTCCTTTCTTTTGGCTCAATAATTACTTTGATGTGCAACTAATGGGCCTGCATTTCATTTCTTTTCATTTATTTAACATAATAGTGATGATAATTGATTACTTACTTGTGTACCTTATTTGGCCTTGTTGTTGGGACCCATATTTTAAGATTCTTGTCCATGATAACCTTTATTTTTGGTGCATATCTTTTTGCAACATTGGACATGTCATCCAAGTAGTGGATTTTGGGCCACTCATGCAAATGTTTTTCGAGTGTCACTGGGCATTTATCTCCATGACCACGCACAACCATGCCTTACAATGTCATGGAGCTCCTTGCTTTGGAATGTTTCTTGTTTGATGCATCGACTTCGTTGTCACCTTTAACTCTTGCCTCTTTTTTCCATCTATGTGACATCCATTTTTGTCATCTTCATCCACCCTATTCAACGTTGTGGTGGGATGGTGTATTGCTTCCTCATGTGATTCTTTATGATTCACCCTTTTTTGAGATTCATATTTATTCATAGTGAACCTCACAGAGATCACTTATTCCTATTGAATCAATAATGGCAATGACTAGTTACCCGTACACTCCGACAAGATGGATCGTCATCCATAAAGACACTCATTTCATGCACTTTTCTCAATTGTACAATGGTACCTTATAAGGGATTTTTGTCGAGACTCATTGCTTTTTAAATCATTCTCATGTTCTCCCTAAGCTTCACATAAGGGGGGCGTTAGTGTTGTTGTCGTCCTAATACACACTTGCAAACGTGAGCAAAGTCTAGCTCACTTAGTGTGTTCTTGGAGGCACAATGCCTAGGTTCACAGTCCACACTGTCACCTTGACTGGAACCTCTTCCTTCTAGGCTTACTCCTAGGGAAGCCAAGGGGGGTAGACTCTAGTTACTAGATGTGATTTAATGTTTATGTTCTAGGAGTTGGTTTTAATTTGTTAAAGGTTTAGGGGAAAACTAACCTATGATGCTAAGGCAACAAATGCAAAGTGCAAGACTACTTACGTTAAGCAAACCCTTCCCTAAGTCAACTATGACTAGTGCCTAAAGGTTGGGCAAGGGGTCAACTACGTTCAAGGGAGTTTAATTACAAAAGATTACAAGTATTACAAAGTTACAACTATTCCACAACAATGCTACAAATACTTGCAATAATGAATACAAGATATGACAACAATTATACAAGAGATACACAAGATACAAATAGATAAGATTAACCAAGTGTCAAAGTGTGAGAATTAAAAGATATTCAAAGTTAAGATCATTCACATAAGGCCAAGCATGCCCCAATAAGAATTGGACTGCTTTTCAATGGAAACCACTAAGGCACTCAAGATCCAACAAGAAGATGCCTCCAAGTGGAATGCACTATCTCTCGCGGGATCACACCATAAAGAGCATAAAATGAAAGATATAAAATACTTGAAAGATAAATGCTCAACAAAATTAACAGATTTAACACTTAGATGTTTAACCACATTTGCATGAAAGATAAATGCTCAACAAAATTAACAGATTTAACACTTAGATGTTTAACCACATTTGCATGAAAGATAAAAGATGTATGTGCTTGCAACCTAGTGCTCTAAACAACCATCATAAGATATACCCAAGTAAAGATTGTCTAAAAGACTAAGTGGTTAAGAGTTGCTTAAAGATTTTATAGATTTTGATCACCCTCCTAACTAAGTGTCAAACCTAAATCCTCCTCCCCCAATTACCAAATAATTGTTGGATGCTCAAGATAGTAAGGCAACGAGGCCCACCCTAGCTTTCACAGTCAGTCCTAAAATCTGAGTACTTCCCGGAAAGGACACATCTTGTGCGCTGTGAGACCGTCCCCGACCTACACCTTCCATTGTTTTCCTCAAACCCATTTTAGATGGCGAAGATGGTGGTATTTAGGTGTCCTAGTTGGTCTAAAGTATTGTTATGACTTAGGACTAAGTCTTAAGATGTGTAATGAGTGTTTTAAATAAGTTTTAGATGCCCAAAATTAGTGAAAACAACCCAAAACCGAAACTTAAAATGATTGTTGTGAATGTGTTACAAATTATGAAATTGCAGCGTGTAAACACATATGAACTTGTAAAGAAAAGCTGAAAATAGAGACCATTCACATCATCATTTGATAACCCATAACATGTGCAAGATATATGAAAAAGATTGCTATGAAAAAGACAAGGACAACTTGCCAAACAAAAGCGCTATTCTAGACCATTCACCACTTAGCCATGTATGTTATTTCACAAAAAGAAAAACATGCTAAGAAGTTAAAGAAACTTGCTGAAGTGAGATAATGTTCCTATACCAAATCAATGCTCCACATGTGTTTTAGATTGATGAGTGGCAAATGCCTTAAAAGATGAGTGAGTTGCAAAAATAAATATTACTTCCAAAGCATTTTAAACCATGAAATATTACACCATAAAACACATGTAAAGAACTTGATGAAAACTAAAGCATGAAAATGAAACTATGCCTTGAAGGCTTAAACCAAGATCAATGGTGTGTGATGACTACTCTAGAGAATTTTAATCCATGAGCATAATAATCATCAACACATGATTATCTAGCCATATGATTTTGGGGATTTCTCTCCCAAGGTGTAGGCAATTAGTTAAAGCAAATTTTTGAAAAAGAACAAGCAAACCACTCACAATGGCAGAATGTGGAGGCAATCCTACCAATGTTGTGCCAAAGAGGGTTGTAAATGAAAACCAAACAATTATTATTAGAGCAACTTAGCCACACAACCTTGTCCTAATGACAAGTGGGGCAAGAAATAAAGAATGCTAAAAAAAAATCTATCTCCTAGCCCAACTATTTTGGGGGGGTTGGTTGAGCCAATCACTCTCCCAAGGTGTAGGCAATAAACTAACTTGCAACAATGAAATACAATGGCTGAAAATACACAATAGAATGCAAGCCTCAAGGGAACTTTCCGGGGACTTGCAACAATGCTAGAAATGAATAGATAGAAGAAGAGATTCGTTACCCAACTAGTGGAGGCTCTTAGGGGGTGTTGTGAGAATGGATTTGAGCATCATATCCCCTTGTTCCTGGTAAGAATCTGCAAAAACTAGCAAGCAAATGCTTGCTGGAAATGCTGCACAACACAACAAAGTTAAGAAAAATTTATGTTTTTTACGCAAAAAATTTTCACATAAAAATCTCCAAATGAAAGTAAAAATATTTGACCTATCTAAGATGGTTACCAAACTGAAATATAAATGGAATGAGTGCAGAAAAATAGGACTAAACAAAGCTTGAAGTTTAAGAAGGCTTTGAGGGAAGACTCCTTCTTGAGGCTTTCCCAACAATCCCTTGAGGTAAACCTGCAAAACTCGAGACAAATTGTGAAGCATGGAAGTAGATAATATGTGTAGATAAACTAACTATCTAAAATATTTCAAACAACTAGCTATCCAACATAAATAAATCAGAAAGAGTACTCTTTGCTAATCTACCCAAATAAACTACTTTACTCAAAATCTATTCAACACTACACATTAAACTCAAACACCACAATATCACCTCATATGAGAGAATGCAACCAAAATACTCTTGGTGATTCAAAATCCTCCAATGCTTTATTATTCCAATGGGAGAGTGTTGCAGCAACAAGTTGCTTCAAGACTCTCAAGAGAAAATGGGATGAAATGCAAGATGGCAAGAGCAAGAGAAGTGGGGCGAAAATTCAGTAGAGTAACACTAGCTCAAATATTGGTGAGGAAATGAGGGGGTGAGGGGCTGTATTTATACCCAAGGAGGCAAAACGACCCCCTTTGGATGCATGCCAAGTGTTACATCCCAGCCCAAGGTGAGAATCTCAAGGAGGGGGGCGCACCACATGAGGGTTTTGGCATGGATTGAGGGTGTGGATGAGTGAGGTGGAGCGTGGGACCAATGTGAGGGTGAGGTGGTAGGCTAGGAGGGGCACACTACTCATGGGAGGGGCCCACAAATCAATAAAATTGCTTTCCTAAGGTTTCATGGTGAAGGGGGGCGCAAATCCCCCTAGGGGGCGTGAGTATTTAGCAAGTGAGTGAGTGTGGGGGTGTGGAAAGGTTAGGAGATGGTTTGGGTAGGTTAGGAATGACCTCTCTTGCTCTTTTCCACTATTACATTACCCCATTAACTCAAATTTACAAAAAATACACTTTTGACTTAGCAATAAAAATTGTTGTTTTGACTAACTTTGACTCCGGGTGGACAAACACCTAGCTAAGTTTGTTCGACTGAGCTGAAATTTGGCCCAAGGGTGTAGGGGTTGACTTTACATTTCTTTTGAGCACAAATACCCCCATCAAAAACCCAAAGGCCTAGTTTTTACAATAATTTCTCAAAAACAATTAATTAATTAAATAATTAAAATCTCAACCTTAGGAAAATTAATTAAATTTAATAAATAAATAAAAACCTATCTAGACTCGACGAAATTCTGCGAAACTTTCTATGATGTCTTGCATGGTCATTTACATCATTACTAAACAATAGCTACCAGAGGATGAGGCCATTAGAACACTGTTCACCACTTTGGAGGAATTATTGCATGTGTGAGGGAAAAACTCAAGGGAAATCAATTAGGTTGAAAAGCCCAATTGATAACTCAAGGATAAAAAACCCTCGGTGAAAGGAACTCTCCCAATGAAAACATCCCAAGGTACCTGACCTAACTATGATCCATGCAGATCTATTACATTATTAACCCACGCAGGGGTGCGAAAATTCCGTTTACAAAAAATTGTGCTGGAAGCATAAATTGCCCAGTAGAACCAAACTATCTTCGACATATTTGCATCTGATGATGCATATCTTCATGGCACATGGAGTTGACCCCCTAATTGAATAGGCGGTCAACATCTGGCTCCACATGGGGACGTGTGTTCGATCTTCTCACATGGGACAGAGAGCATACGAGAATCCAACATCTACAAAAGGTGCTCACCAATAACCAATATGAGCATATATATATATATATATATATATATATATATATATATAATGAAGTAAACAAATTCTATAAACAACATCTACATAATGAAATAGCTAAAGTACAACATTATAACTACAAAATGAATCTATGATACATAAATCATTCTAAGTACATATCAACATCATGAATGAAACAATACAAAATTGAAATAGAAGGAAAAGGGTTAGAGATACGTTACAGAGGATGTCCCATTTGGACAACAAGTTGCTCATCATCTGAAAAAGAGTTTGAGCTGCTGCCCATTCCTTGGAATGTTGATGGGCTCACCATCCAAATGGCTGAGATGAAAAGAATTAGGCCTTGCTATTTCTTTGATCAAATATGGACCCAACCACAAGCTGTCAAACTTGCCATTTTTCCTTGGTTTTTCTCTACCTTTATCCCATAGCAAAACTGTATCCCCAATCATGAAATCCCTCCGCCCAACTCACTTGTCAAAAGCCTTCTTTACCTTACTCTGATTTTTGCAATTATGATCATAAGCCTTTCGTCTGATTTCATCTAACTCAATGACCTGATTAATCCTATTCTGAATTGCATCATGCTCTGTGGAAACATCCTCAACTGACCCATAAGTAGGGAGTCTAAGGTGTACTGGCAACCTAGCTTCCAATCCATACACTAACTCAAAATGACTCTTTCCAGTTGCTTCTTTCTTTGTTATTCTGTCAGCCCATAATGCATGTTTAATTTTACTATCCCAAGATTTCTTATTCTCACTGACTATTTTCTTAACTATGGTCATTAAGTTTTTATTACTTGACTCTGCTTGACCATTTCCTTGAGGATATTAATATGGCGTATGTGACAAGATAATAACATATTTGAAACAAAAAGATGACATCTCAGCTGACCAAAAAACCTTGGCATTATCTGTCACTATCTTTGATGGGACCCCAAATCTAGTTATACTTCAGTCTTCTAGGAAATCCATCACAACCTTCTCAGTTGCTGACTTGGTAGGAATGGATTCAACCCACTTGGTAAAGTAATTTGTTGTTGTGATAACCCATGAATACCCATTACTTGAATTATCATTAAACTTCCTGATGAAGTCCAAACTCCACTGTTGAAAAGGTGCTTCAACCACAACTGGTTGCAAAGGGAGAGCTGCTAATTTCTGCTTTCCTGTGAAAAGCTGACATGGCTCACATTTTCGAAAAAAATGATGTACATCTGAAAATATTGTGGGCCAATAATATCCTGCTCTAAGGATCTTGTGGGTAGTAGTTTTAGCAGCAAAATGTCCACCACAAAACCCCCCATGGAATTCATCCATTAGTTTCTTTGACTCAACGTCATCCACACATCTAAGGATAACCCCATCAAGATTCTTCCATCCTAATCCATCTCTAGTAAGGACATACTTAGCAGATTTTAACCTTAAAGCCCTTTTCTTGTGTCCTACTAGATGGTTTGGACAAGTCAAATTCTTAAGATAAAAGATGATGTCTGTATACCACTCTACTTGCTCAAGATTCAATAAGTTAGGAGGGAGCTCTTCGTTATTAACTTGGAAAACCATACCTAAGGCCTTCTCATTACTTTCTGTTAACATTTTAGCCAAACCTTGACCCTTTATCAACTTTGTAGGTTTGATTTCCAAATCATACTCTTGGATTTTATCAATCCATCTACCCCTTGAGCCTAATCCTTCCACTTGTGATAAAACATCCTTAACCACAGAATTAGGAACATAACCAATCACTTTGGAATATCTAATGAAGACTCTGAAATGCTTGAGTGATTTTACTAAGGCATACGCTTTCTTCTCAAACATGGGATACTTAAGCTCTGAATTTTTCAATGCCCGACTCATATATGCAATGGGTTGATCATGGCCTTGATCATTTTTTTGAAGCAACACACCAGCAATAGTGTCTTCAGAAGAAAAAGAGAAAATTTGAAAGTCCTTATTATAGTCTAGGCTAATAAGGACGGGAGCTTCACATATGACAGTCTTAATACATTCAAAAGCTCGCTTACTTTCTTCATTCCACTCAAATTTAACATCCTTCTTAAACAACTTATATATAGGTTTAATGATCTCAGCATAGTTAGGAATGAACCTATGGACAAAATTGGACTTACAATAAACATCCTTCCACTTGCCGTCAATAAAAATGTGTAAATACACCTGTTGCCGTCCTAATTTCATCTTCTTCCTTGCTAATGTTGATGTTGATCTTCTTGTCTTTCTTGGAAACGTTATTGATAATAAGGGTGTCGACATGGTTTCACCTTTGATGATTTTCCTTCATTCTGCATACCTATATCATTAGTGTTCTTTCATATAACTCCAATATATTCATACATCCAAATCTCTCTCTCTCTCTCTCTCTCTCTCTACACACACACATATACATATTTCCACTCATTGCACATGTGGGCCCTTTATTAAACTAACCCTATTATATATAAATTTACCCCATTCCATATACATTTAACCCCATATATGTCCCTCTTTGGGTCATATCAATCCCATATCCTTTTTTGAAATTTATATTGATCATTTGGAAAAGTACTTGGAAGAGTTCATGTCCATAGGCACCATCCTTCACTACTACATCATTATCCTTATTTTATATGCTGGTAATGTTGTCCTCTCCGCCAAGCATCTTGCGGAACTTGAAACATAGCTAAGTGTCCTTTGAGAATTATACAATAGGTCTGGTTTGATAGTGAATGTCTATAAAGCCAAAATCATCATTATAAAATCTAAAAAGTCAACCAACTTTGAATTTTCCTTCAATAACCAACCTTTAGAGATAGTCCACTCCTATAAATGTGTAGGTGTCGATCTTCATCCTAATCTTAATTGGAACCTTGGGATTGAAAACGAAATATTTGTAGGATGGAAGGCATATTACAACTTGGAAAACCACTGTAAGATGTGGAACTTTGGAAAATGAATACAAATAATTGACTTTTCTCTAGTCTCATAAAAACAATGATCCTCTATGGTTATGAAGTTTGGGGTGGAAGCATACCCTAGGAAACTTGGAATATAATTGAACAAATTCAAAAAATAGTTCGTTATTTACAACTTCAAAACTAAAAATAATTTTCCCAACCCCATTGTCCTCATGGAAGTTAGTATGTTCCCCATTGATTGTGAAGCCTTAACATGATTATTCTATACAAGCACAAGTTGGAAAAATTTAACCAAGATAGGGTTCCCATCATTGCCTTGCAATCGTGCCTAACCTGTTTTTATCTAAAAATATCTTGGAAAAAGAACTATGATAAATGGTTAAATTTTTTTAACATCTAAAATGAGATAAGCCTCTCTTATGACAAAAATCTAAATTGAAAATTGAAAATGAAGTGTCTAAATTCATATATAATGATAAAAATCTCAAAACACCATTATTTCCAAGCTTGATCATCACTTCCTACTCTAATAAGGTTGTAGGCCTCAAGAAAAAAATGATGATTTCTAGACAAAGAATCGATTCGAATGTGTTGCATAGAAAAACTTGTAGATGGACTTGTGACATACCTATTGCTTGGGTACCTCAAAAATTTGTATTTTTCACTGATTATGAATTTTTGATACTGATTAATAAATTAAGAATCCCAAAGCAAACACATGCAACAATCAAGAAACATATTAAAATATAAAAGAAACGTGTCCACATGTAATGCACAACATTATTTAACAAGCATGCACATTTTAAACTCAACACAGAGGTAATAAATACATTGTAGAAATATAATTAACAAGAAACACATATAACCTATCTTTTAAATAAAATGTTCCACCCAACCTTAGGCGTTGTTGCAAATAAAATCTCTATCTAAGTTTTACACACTAGTCAACGATTAAGCTCTCACGGTTTTCTCAACCACACAATAAATCCTAGTTTTCTAGCTCCCTTCCCCCTTAGCCAACACAACTCAAAAAAATGAACCACCTTCTTTGCAATGTAGTCCCTTAGATTGTTCCACTTCTTTCTAGGGCTCTAGTGTTAGTGGTTGGGAATTCTTAATGTTGAAAACTCCAAGGATTCTAAGTTATGGATAATTCTTTCACAACTGTCGTCATTCTCATGCACATATGCATTGATTTCTTGTTGGAATAACTACCAGGTACCTACAACCAACTAACAAGGCTCTCTACTTTCATCAATTTTTTTTCATCCCCAAAAATCAAGAACTAGAATGAGTAAAGATTGAATGAGGAATGAATAGAGAATGAGCGAGGAACCCCTCAATAACCAAAAACATGGTTTATATAATCACATGCAATAATATACCACATGGTCTCCCCAAGAATCTCTCGTAACTATTTTTCCCAACTAAATCCAAGATGAGAGAATAGAATATACTAAAAGGTTTATCCCCTTTAGCAACCCCCTCCCCCTCGTGGAATCATAACCCCCTAAAACTCGATCCTTATCCATTTTGCAGCCAACGATACATTTTTATTATTAATACTCAAAGTGTTACATTGCTAGGCTCTTCAACCTTTCAAATTTACATGCGCTCTGGCCTTTCATCAAATAAACAAAAAACACATTATTAATATGGGGACTCAAAACCGAGGTATTACATTCCCCCCCCTATTTTGGCACTGTCTTCAATGCATATCACCATGCAGGTGTACATATATACACAATATTTATAAAAAATTAAAAAACAACTATGGTTATGCTTCCCACATTGTATCTTCCAACTTCCATGTCACTTCTTCAGGGATGTAGCATGTCTAATGGACCTTTACCTGCCCTATGGATTTGTTTCGAAGCATCATGACCTTCCTGTCCAATATACATATTGGTTGTACCCAAAAGTCTCCTTCTGGCTCCACTTGAATCAAAGTCCAATCAATGACATGGTTAAGATCATGCACATACATTTTCAACAAAGATACATGCAATACATTATGCATATTTATGGAAGTAGGAAATGCAAGCATGCATGCAATTGGCCCTATCTTATCCAATATTTCAAATTGACCACAAAATCTGGCTGCTAGCTTGGTACAACTGCCTAATTTCAATGAGCTCTTCTTGGGATTCACTTTCAAAAATACATACTCTCCCACTTTAAATTATTTGGTTGTCCTACTCTTATTTGTATAACTCTTTTTCCTATCTTCTGTTGCCTTCGAATTCTACTTAATTTAACCATATGTTCTTCCATGTCTTTGATCAATTCTCACCCAAGAATTACTCTGTATGTTGGGTTGTCCCAATTTACTGGAGTATTGCATTTTCTACCATAGAAAGCTTCAAATGGGTTCATTTTCAAGGAAGCTTGATACCCATTGTTGTAGGAAAAATAAATCAAATGCAAATAATATTCCCACTTAGATGGTTTATCCATTACATACATTCTTAACATGTATTCAATCATTTGGTTGACTCTCTCCATTTTCCCATCTGATTGTGGATGGTATGTTGTGATAAACTTCAAATTTGTACCAAATTCCTTAAACAATCATCTCCAAAATTTTAAATTAAACTTTGAATATATATCTGAAACAATTTCCTTAGGTACTCCATGCAACCTAACAATTTCCTTCATATAAATTTCTACAATATTAGCTTCCTTATGATTCATCTTCATCGGAATAAAATGTGTAGCCTTTGTCAATTTATCCACCGCTTCCATTATTGAATCATGTTTCGTTGATATTCTGGACAATTTAGTGTTACTACTTCTCATTTCCACTATGGGATTGACAATGGTTGTAAAAAACCTAATAGGTGTCTATGCTCAACCTTGCACCTGACAATGTAATCAACAACATCCTTCTTCATTCATAGCCAAAAATATTGGCTTCTTATTGCTGCAATTGTTTTCTAGTAACCGGGATGTTCGACATATTTAACATTATGCATTTCTTTTAACACCAAATTCCTTAGTTCTTCGGAATTAGAAACTTAAATTATGTTTTTATACATAAGTACTCCATCTTATTTCATCTTATACTCTTTAAATTTCTATTGTACATCTTCCTTCTACAAGCTTTATTTTACTAGTAAGTAATGCTCATCTATAACAACATAATCTAAAATTATTCTCTTTAAATCTGAACTATACACACTAATGGATGTAGCATGCATGATATATACCCTTCTGCTGAGTGTATCAACAACTTTATCTTCTTTTCCTTTGATATGATTGATGTTAAAATCATATTCACTTAAAAATTCCAACTATGTTGTTTTCCTGACATTTAAAGTTGGTTGTTCAAACATATATTTCAAATCACTATGGTCTGTCCTCAACACAAACTTCTTCCCCATTAAGTAATGCCTTCACATCTTCAATGCATGGACTATGAAAAAAAGTTTCAAATCACGTGTTCCATAATTCCTTTCAAGTTCTTTAAGCTTTTTGGACTCAAAACTAATGATATACCCATTATGAGTGAGGACTCCATCAAGTCCTTCTTTGCATGCATCTGTGCATATCACAAATTTTTTATTTGGATCAACAATCTTCAAAATTGGTGCACTAGTAAATAACTCTTTCAATAAATGAAAACTTTATTCACACTTTGATGTCCATTCAAACTTAATTCTTGTCTTTTGTAAATAAGTGATGGGATGAACAATTTTAGAGAATCCTGCTATAAATATCATGTAGTATCCGACTAAGCCTATAAAATATATGACTTCTAAAACATTCTTTGTTGTTGGCCATCCTCTAATGGCTTCAATATTCTCTAGATCTACTGCTATACCTTCCTATAAAATGGCGTGCCTCAAATAATGGGTATTCTCTTGGTAAAAAGAGCACTTGCTCAACTTGACATACAACTGATGCTCCCTTAGAACTTGTAGCACCAATCTCAAATGATGCTCATGTTCCTCCTCTAACTTGGAATAAACAAGTATGTCATCCAAAAACATAAAGACAAACTTATCCAAATAGTTTCTAAATATGCCATTCATTAAGCACATAAATGCAACTGGTGCATTGGTTAGTCCAAATATCATCACTACAAATTCATAATGCCCATACCTAGTTCTGAAGGTTGTCTTACTGTTGTCTTCTTCCTTGATTCTCACTTGTTGATATCCCGATCTTAAGTCTATTTTTTGAAAATATCTTTGTTCCTCTCATCTGATAAAAAAATTCATCAATTCTTAGTAGAGGGTATTTGTATTTCATAGTGGATTTATTCAACTTTCTAAAGTCAATACATAGCCTCAATGTTCCATCCTTTTTTTTTTCACAAAGAGTACTGGTGCTCCCCAAGGTGACACACTTGGGCATATGTACCCTTTTTTCAACAATTCTTCTAGTTGCATTTGTAATTATTTTAATTCTAGTGTACTCATTCTATAATGAGTCTTGGACACTATGGAAACTCTAGGCACTAAATTGATAGAGAAATCTATATCCCTCTTTGGTGGAAATCCTGATATTTCTTTGAATACATACTCAAACTCTTGCAATATTGAAAAATATTCAAGACATGGCCCTTTGGTCATGTCTGGATCCTCCACATGAGTTGCATACAATTGACATTCTTTCCTAAAACATTTCTTCAATTATAAGGCTGGAATTTCCTTGATAGAAATGGGTCTTGGAATTCCTTGTGCGATGCTTTGCTTTCCTTGTTCATCAAGATATGTAAAGGTCTTCTTATGGAAATATAGGATAACATGATGCTTTCCCAACCATTCCATTCCAATTAGGATATCACAAGATCCTAATGTTATTATATTCATGTCAGCATTGGTATTCACTCCATTAATATCTATTGGACAACCTCTGACAATCTCATTGATCCTTCTTTTGGTCCCAGTGGCTAACTGAACCAACCATGACATTTCAAGATTACTTTTCATCAAATGGAATATGTCCACTACTTTAGGATCAATGTAACTATGGATTTCTCTTGAATCAATTAAAATAACAACATATTGATTTATAATCTTACCTTCCAACTCAATCATATGGGACCGATTCTCTGCTTGTCGATATTCTAGGGTTGCCTATATCCTTGGAATATTTCTTCCCATGTCTTCCACTGTACTAGCCTCTTGAATGTTGTGCAATGTCCTCATTTTTTCTTTCCCACGAGAGAAATATTTGTACATGTAATCTTCCTTACATCCCCGACATTTGATTGGAAGCCTTCCCCTTTTTCCTAATGAGTCTTCCATCTTGGATTCATTCTTAGGATGCTTATTTCTCCAATATACATTAGGACTGTTTCTATTGAAAGAATGTTTGAAACCCTTCATTCTCTGATATAATTTGTCCCCCTTCTTATTTTTCCAAGATTTCTGAAAAGTTTCTCTGCCTTTGCCTTGCTCATAGAGGTACTTACCTTTCTAATGGTCTCTATCAAAGTTCTAGGTTCATAAAATTGAATTTTTTCTTTGTAAAAAGATGGTAGTCCACTTAGAAACCTTTGTATTTTCACCTTCTTCTCTTTGATAAAACCCACATACCTCAGGAATTCCAAGAATTGTTTTTCACATTCTTCCATGGTTGAATGCTACCCAACTTGAGTTCAAAGAACTCTTGCACATTATTGTCATAATATTTCTCTGAAAGATATTGCTGTTGAAAATATTTTGTGAATTGCTTCCAAGAAATATTTTCTCATCGATGTGCTTGATTTTCTTCAACCGATCCCACCACATATAATAATTTCCATGAACATGGTATATGACAACTACTAGGTTAGATGAGTAGCTATGGAACTGAAAATATTTTCTGATTCTAAGAAACTAGGTTTTAACATCATCTCCCCTTTTGTTTTCACCATCAAATATTGATGACTTAAGCTTCCTAATCTCTCCTTGCAGGCTATCCAACTCATATATTCTTCTTTGATGCCTAGCATGAGGCACTTCTAGGATGCTCCTTGACTATTCAGATGCATAAAAATTCATGGATGAATGAGTAGGTGAGTAGTGATGTCTTTGAGCTCTATTAGCACTTATTAAGTGTTGGATCCTTTGTAGTTATCTCTCCTTACATAGGGTCTACCTTCTCCCTCATGTCTTGAGCCTAATCCATTCTTCACTTGTCTTTGAAATAGGTTTAGGCTTTGCAACAATTGACTATTGATTTGATTTTGTTCTTACTAATCTCTTATTATCTTCTCATTATCAAATCTATAAATTTGCACTTATACTCTCAAACTCCCCATAGTCTCTACCAATTCTACTGGCTGCATCAATTCTGATGGCTCCACCTTGCTCCTACATCCATTAGATTCGGTCTCCTCACTACAAAAAATGATATTTAAGCCTTTGAATTCCTCTCATGACTATAGTTTATTTGATGTAGGAGCATCGTTGGCAAGCGTGCAGAGGCAGGACCACTCAACACGTGGGAGTTCTTCCAAAACTTCAATGTTGGCAGTTGCATCCAATTTTGAAATCCGCCTTAACTCAGTGCCAAAATTTACCTTTGGAGGCACGCTTGAACCAGTGCCGAAATTTACCCTTTGAGGCACATTTTGAAAGTCACAAGCAGAGCAGGAGTTTCCATTACAGCTCTGGATTGAGACTGGTCTAAGATAGCTAGTAGATTTAGTTTTTAGAGTAGATAAGTAGGCAGGGGAAACCCTAAAAAGATATCGGAGTTAAATAGAGTTTTGGTATGCCCGAATAGGGTTAGCTGCAATATAGAGGGAGATTAGCTGTAAGAGAACTGCGATTTAGCAAGAGATATCAGTTTTCAGTGGTTGTAAATTGAATGTATTTTGTAGCTATTTTGGCACATGTGAATATAACAGAAGGAAAATGGATCCAAATACATGGGGTGTGAACAATGTTTGCAATTTCCTGTCATTTCTGGTTTTTTATGAGCAAGTGAATGAATCTCCATAGGGGAGAATGGAATTGTGAACGTTGGTTTTTCAATTTCAATTGTTTCTCTTCGTTTGAAGCTCTGCAAGGTGTGCATCAAGCCAAAGAGGAACGCCAAGAGATTGGGCGAGGAATTTCTCTATGAGAAATCCGAGTTATCGAGATCCCTTAGACGCAAGGAGTGCATGAGAAATCGAAGTCTGCACAAGGCAAATCTCAGGAAGAATAACACTTCGGATAAGTGTTATCGAGATCCAGGAACCCATTTCCCAGAAGAAATGAAGTTCGAAACCTTCGGGGACTCAGAGAATTTCTAAGCCTGGGAGACTAAAATCTCAGGAGGATGAGCGTTATTGACCATCAGATCATGGTGGAAAATAAATGACCATCTGATTCAAGACAAGTGTGCAAGAATTAATGTTGGGTATGTCTAAGAGGGAAAACCTACAAAGACTTGAACGGATGGTGGAGAACCTCGAGGAGGAAACGTTGACATCCCACATGCCGTTGGGTCAAGTGGAACTGCGAGAAGGTTAACGACGAGGGCCATTCAACGCCCAAAAATCAGGAGGGATAGCAGTCGTCGATCCCTAATAGATATGGACCGTTGTTCCATTTCGTGATATTGGCTATCGTGATTTGGGAGGACATAGGTCCTTGATTTCCAAAACCATGAAATGCAGAATCATGATTCACGGGGATAAGATCTGGATCGTTAGATCTTCAGGGGATGAGGGTCGTCGATTTCCATCGTGAAATAGGGAATCAGGAGTACGAAGGGACAACGGCCCGAGAATCTTGATCCGTGAAATCCCAACAAGATTAGGCCCATTGGATCTTCAGAGGATTAGGGCCGTTGATCTGCAGCGAGGGAGTGTCTCAACATTTCGATGACAGAAAGGAGGAATGAATGGACTTCGTGAAGGGCGAAGTCACAAAACGCGAAATGCTGAAGTGATCGCAACCATCGGCCAAGGGGAGATCTGGGCCGTAGATCCCACATCATCACGATTTTGGCATTCGTGGCTTGGAGGAGTCAGATGCGTCTTTGTGATAAAGATTGTAGTTATGAGCGTGTGGTTAAGTGAGCTGGGGAAAGGGAGGGGCTAACCTCCGTTAGCCCTCATCAGGGTTTCAGGACTTGGAGGAGCCAAGGCCTCATTGTATTGGAAACCCCGGAGTCGCAAAATGCGACGTGCCTTTTAGGTTAAGCCCGTGGTCGCGCCTATGATCACGTGGAGTGGGGGCTCACACCTAGTGTTGGTTTGCACGGGAAAAACACAAACAAGGGCTTGTGGACTTGGAGATAGAGGTTCCAGTTCAAAACTAGGAGAGTCGTTCTGGCTCCAGAATCAGAGATCCTGATCGGGAGGTCATGTAGCCCTTAGGAGGGATAGCGGGTCTGCATCAGGTGGTATCAGAGCTGATTATTATTCATCTGTAGACTTCAGGTGAAAGAGAAAGAGAAAGAGAACTTAGAGTTGTACTTTGTGTGTGTGACAAGTGGTCAACATGATACCAGCAAGGAGACAAGGAGAGGCACCTTTAGCCATCCGTGATGTAGAGAGGGAGATGCGAGAACTTCATGTAAGATTGGAAATAATGGAAGCAACACAGAGAAGAGAACCTGATGCTGGAGACATCAGCGATGCAGAAAGTGAAGAGGTTGAGGTTGAAGAAGCTGTAGGAGAGGATGTTGTCGAAGAACACTTGTTGAGAGTAGTTGCCATATTGGGAGGTAGAGCTAAGATAGAGGTTCCCATGTATGAGGGAAGTCTAGATGCTGAAGAACTGTTGGATTAGATAAGATCCATGAACAAACACTTCGACTACGAAGATGTTGATGAGGAGAAGAAGGTGAATCAGGAAGTCACTAGGATAAAAGGGAATGCAGCGCTATGGTGGGACGAACTGGAGGCTGAGAGGAGAAGTAAAGGCAAGAAGAGGATAAAGAGTTGGGACAAAATGGTAGCCAAGCCGAAGGCTAAGTTCATGCCCAAATATTATCAAATAAATCTGTTCAGGAAGCTACAGAACCTGAGACAGAAAGGGATGAAAGTTAAGGAGTACACCGAGGAGCTCTACTGGCTGAACATCATAATTGGACAAAGGGAGAGAGATGAAGAAAAAGTCGCCAGGTATATAAATGGTCTGATATATGAAATCCAGGACGAGCTCAACATGATGGCAATCATAACCGTGGAGGATGCTTATTAGTTTTCACTGAAAGCAGAGGAAAAGTTGGCCAGAAAACAGAACCAGCGAGGAAAGGGTAAGAGTCTAGCTCCAAACAAAAACAAGGGAGTTACCCATGACAGAGCGCACAAGTCTAAGGATGAGGCGAAGAAACCACAAAATCACTCAGAACAAGGAGGAAGTTCTCGAGGAAGACAAAATGATGGAAGGAACTCTTCTAGAGGAAGAGGCAGAGGAGGAGTAAGATGTTATGCCTGTGGAAAGACATGGAAGATGTCTTGGGAATGCCCTGAGAAGAAGAAGGAAGGAGGAGAAGCTCATATTTCATAAGAACAACGAAGAGATGTTGAAGCAGAGGGAGTAGAGGATGGAGCATCCCTGATGTTGAGAAAAGTTCTCTTAAAACCAGAGGCAGAAATTGAAAAGCCAGTGTAGAGAAATAGTCTCTTTAGGATAGCTTGCAAGACTAAGGATAAAGCATGCAAGGTGATCATTGACAGTGGGATCACTAAAAACCTAGTATCCACAGAGATGGTGGAGAAATTGTAGCTAAAGACAACTACACATCCAAAGCCATACAAGGCCTCATGGTTGCAAAAAGGACACCAAGTAATGATTACTAAACAATGCCTGGTTGAGATTAAAATATGAGGTTATAAAGATGAAATCCTATGTGATGTAATTCCCATGGATGTATGCCATATTCTTTTGGGAAGACCATGGAAGTTAGACAAAAACGTCATTCATGACGGGAAGAAAAATACATATACATTGGAGAAGAATGGTAGAACACATATGTTGCTGCCAATAGAGGAGAAAAGAGTGAAAGAAGAAGCCAACACCAACATACTTCTCATGAGTGGGAAAGAACTCCTGAAAGAGGTCAAGGAAGAGCAGGAGATGCAGTTTGTTGTGGTAAGGAAACCCAGAGTTATCCTTACAAGTACATCAATGGATGATTTGCCTGAAGAATTTTATGAACTGTTGGATAATTTCGCTGATATAGTGGTGGATGAGCTGCCAAAATCATTTCCACCCATTAGGAGTATCAGTCATCATATCGACTTGATGCCAGGAGAAAGTTTGTCGAACAAAGAAACATATAGATTAACACCTTGAGAGAATGAGGAGGTGAAGAACCAAGTTCAAGAGTTGTTGGATAAGGGTTTGGTCAGAGAGAGTTTGAGCTCATGCGTAGTACCAACTGTGTTGAGCCCAAAGAAAGATGGAGGATGGAGAATGTGCACAGACTCGAGAGCCATCAACGAGATCACCATCAGGTACAAATTTCCTTTACCAAGAATGGATGATTTAATGGATTGCTTAAGTGGAGAAAATTTATTTTCTAAGATAGATCTGAAAAGTGGATATCACCAGATCAGGATGAGAGAAGGTGATGAATGGAAAACAACCTTTAAGACAAACGAAGGTCTTTATGAGTGGTTGGTTATGCCATTTGGCTTAACGAATGCCCCGAGCACTTTTATGAGGATGATGAATGAAATTCTTAAAGATTTCATTGGCAAATTTGTGGTTGTATATCTGGACGATATACTGATCTTTAGCAGGACTAAAGAGGAGCATTTGAGGCACCTAACGTTGGTGATGAGGAGGCTACAACAAGAGAAGTTGCTGATAAATCTGAAGAAGTCCTCTTTCATGAAAACATAACTCATTTATTTGGGTTTTTTGATCTATTCGAATGAACTAAAGATGGATCTAGAGAAGGTGAAAGCGATCAGAGAATGGTCGTCACCAAGGAGCATGTTCGAGGTAAGGAGCTTCCATGGATTGGTGAGTTTCTATAGGAAGTTCATTAGAGACTTTAGTGGGATTTGTGCACCAATGATGGATACAGTGAAGAAAAGGCACAAGTCATTCAAATGGACAGAGGAGGCCTAAAAGAGCTTCAATATATTGAAGGAGAAGATAATAGAACGACCAATTTTGGTCTTGCCGAATTTTGAAAAGACATTTCAGGCAAGATGTGATGCAAGTGGTGTTGCAATAGGAGCGGTTTTGAGTCAGGATAACAGAACTGTTAATTTTAGTGAAAAGATTAATGAGACTAAGAGGAAATACTCCACGTATGGCAAGGAGTTTTATGCCATAATTCAAGCCTTGAAGAAATGGAGGCATTATCTTGTCCCGCAAGAATTTGTCTTGTATAGCGACAACCAAGCTCTACAATTCATAACCAGACAAGAAAAACTGAATCAGAGGCATGCAAAATGGGTTGAATTTATGCAAAATTTTACTTTTGTTATAAAACATATTGCTGGGAATGCTAACAAGGTTGTTGATGCATTAAACAGGAGATGTTTAATTCTACAGGAATTTTAGGTGAAGACCTTGGGGTTTGAACAACTTAAGGATATGTATTGTAATGATACAGACTTTAAGGAGGCATATGAAGCATATACAAACCCTATGCTGAGAGATACAAGTCAGTGGACAAAATACATGGTTCAGGAAGGATTGTTGTTCATAGGAAATCAATTGTGCATACCAAGATGCTCAATGAGGGACAATCTTTTGAAGGAGAAGCATAGTGGAGGATTGGCTGGACATTTCGGCCATGATAAAATGTTTGCACAGTTGAGCAGTTCATACTATTGGCCAGGTATGAGGACAAAGGTGATAAAATTTGTGAACATATGTAGAATTTTCCAACATGCAAAGGGGAAAAGACAGAACACTGGATTGTATCATCCATTGCCAATACTAGAGAGGCCTTGGGATGCAATAAGCATGGATTTTGTGTTGGGATTGCCGAGAACACAAAGGGGATTTGATTCCATATTTGTGGTAGTGGATAGTTTTTCAAAGATGGCACATTTCATCCCATGAAAGAAGACCAGTGATGCAACACATGTTGCGAATATGTTTTTCAAGGAAGTTGTGAGACTTCATGGCCTACCCAGGAGCATTGTCTCGGACAGAGACATGGAATTTGTTGGTCACTTTTGGAGGACGTTGTGGAAGAAGATGGGGACATAATTTTCCTTCAGCTCATCTTATCACCCTCAGACAGATGGGCAGACTGAGGTAGTAAACAAAAGTTTGGGAAATTTATTAAGAAGTTTAGTCACTGAGCATCATAGTCAGTGGGATGAGATTCTGCCACAAGCAGAGTTTGCATACAATGACTCACCAAATAGGAGCACTGGAAAGAGCCCATTCCAAATACTATATGGAATGCAACGCAAGGGAGTGTCTAAGTTGAGAGACTTGGAACAGGGTGAGATCAGAAGCGCTGGAGCAGAAGATTTTTCTATTGAAATGCAGAAACTCCATAGCCAGATCAGAGAACAGTTGCAGAGTTCTAACCAGAAATACAAGAACATAATTGATCAACATCGCAGGGAACTTCAATTTGAAGTAGGAGATCAGGTTTTGGCACATCTCAGGAAGGAAAGGTTCCCTAGGGGAACATATAACAAGTTGAAGATGAAGAAGATAGGACCTTGTAAGATCTTAATGAAGTTTGATGCAAATGCCTATGAGATTGAGCTGCCATATGGTGTGGGAATTTCGCCCATATTCAATGTTTCAGACCTGTATCTTTACAGGAAAGATGACACATAAGGATCGGGAGATCAAGGAAAGATTTAGTGGGAGAAACATATGCGTGTGGCATAAAATCCACCGATGGAGAAAATTGTGGATCAGAGAATTGGCAAGAAGACCAGAAGGAAAACCTATAATGAATATCTGGTCAAATGGAAGGGACACCCAATCGAGGATTCCAGTTGGGAAAACGAAGCCCCCATCCAGAAGCTGGGAAAATCAGTGCAGGAGCTCATGGACATGAGTCCATGAATTTTTGTCAAGGGGAGTATGATGCAAGAGCATCATTGGAAAGCACACAGAGGAAGGACCACTCAGCATGTGGGAGTTCTTCCAAAACTTCAACGTTGGCAGTTGCAATCGATTTTGAAATCTGCCTTAACTCAGTGCCAGAATTTACCTTTGGAGGCACGCTTGAAATAGTGCCTAAATTTACCCTTTGAGGCACATTTTGAAAGTCACAAACGGAGTAGGAGTTTCCATTACGGCTATTGATTGAGACTGGTCTAAGATAGCCAGTAGATAAGTAGGCAAGGGAAACCCTAAAAATATATCAGAGTTAAATAGAGTTTTGGTACGCCCAAATAGGGTTAGATGCAATACAGAGGGAGAGTAGTTGTAAGAGAATTGCGAGTTAGTAGGAGATCCCAGTTTTCAGTGATTGTAAATTGAATGTATTTTGTAGCCATTTTGGCACTTGTGAATATAACAGAAGGAAAATTGATCCAAATACATGGGGTGTGAACAATATTTGCAATTTTCTGTCATTTCTGTTTTTTTATGAGCAAGTCAATGAATCTCCATAGGGGAGAATGGAACTATGAACGTTGGTTTTTCAGTTTCAATTGTTTCTCTTCATTTGAAGCTCTACAAGGTGTGCATTGAACCAAAGAGGAACGCCAAGAGATTGGGCGAGGAATTTATCTGTGAGAAATCCCTTGGATTTGAGTTATCGAGATCCCTTAGACGCAAGGAGTGAGCAGGAAATCGAAGTCTGCACAAGGCAAAGCTCAGGAAGAATAACACTTCGGATAAGTGTTATCAAGATCCAGGAACCAATTTCCTAGGAGAAACGAAGGTCAAAACCTTCGGGGACTCAGAGAATTTTCTAAGCTTAAGAGACTAAAAGGTCAGGAGGAGGAGCATTATTGACCATTAGATCACGGTGGAAAATCAATGACCATCTGATTCGAGACAAGTGCGCAAGAATTAACGTTGCGTATGTCTAGGAGGGAAAACCTATGAAGACTTGAACGGATGGTGGAGAGCCTCGAGGAGGAAACGCCGACATCCTGCAGGCCGTTGGGTCAAGTGGAACTGTGAGAAGGTTAACGACGAGGGCCTTTCAATGCTAAAAACGTAGGAGGCATAACAGTCGTCCATCCCTAATAGATCTGGACCGTTGGTCCATTTTGTGATATCGGCTATCGCGAGTTGGGAGGACAAAGGTCCTTGATTTCCAAAACCCCGAAACGCGAAATCACGATTCGCGAGGATAAGATCTGGACCATTAGATCTTAAGAGGCCGAGGGCCATCGATTTCCATTGTGAAATCGGGAATTGGTAGTACGAAGGGACAACAACCCGGGACTCTCGATCCGTGAAATCCCGAGAAGATTAGGGCCATTGGATCTTTGGAGGATTAGGGTCATTGATCTGTAGCGAGGGAGTGTCTCGACATTTCGGTGACCGGGAGGAGGAACGAATAGACTTCGTGAAGGGTGAAGTCACAAAACTTGAAACGTCGAAGTGATCGCAACCGTCAGCCAAGGGGAGATCTGGGCCGTAGATCCTGCGTCATCGTGATTTTGGCGTTCGTGGCTTGGAGGAGTCAGATGCCTCTTCATGATAAAGTTTGTGGTCATGGGTATGTGGTCACGTGAGCTGGGGAAAGGGAGGGGCTAACCTTCGTTATCCCTCATCGGGGTTTCAAGACTTGGAGGAGCCAAGGACTCGTTGTATTGGAAACCTCGAAGTCGTGAAATGTGACGCGCCTTTTAGGTTAAGCCTGTGGTTGTGCCTGCGGTCACGTGGAGTGGGGGCTCACGCCTAGTGTTGGTTTGCACAGGAAAAACACAGACAAGGGCATGTGGACTTGGATATAGATGTTCCAGTTCGGAACCAGGAGAGCCATTCCGGCTCCAGAATCAGAGATCCTGACCGGGAGGTCACGCAACCCTTAGGAGGGATAGGGGGTCTGCATCATTATTGTGCATCCTCCATGTATTTGATCTACAAGCCTCAACTTGGATTGATCTGCTTATACCCCTACTTCTGCAAAATGTGCAAGAAACAATTTTTGTTAGAATTATGCATATTATAAAAAAATTGTCAATTGATGCTATAGGTCCTTCTTCTTATCAATTAATGAACAATCCTATCATACTTCTCCAAATTAAATTATTTCAAGATTATTCTCTTGTAAATCATCTTTCTAATGACTATTCTTATGTCTTGATCTGATATATGAGCTGAAAGTTATGGCTCCATGAAAAACCATTTTCACCCCATTTATGCACTTTCTCCATTATTGCAATTTGACTAGGAGGCCAACTTCTTTCAACTAAAGAAAAAAATATATCAAGAACGAATAAAAATTCTAAATTAGGAATTAATAATACTAATTATGGTGAACACACATCAACTTTCATATTATTAATCTGTTGCTCTAGTAAGATTCTACAACAATATGGAATTGACAACTTTGCCAATTTTAGAATTTCTTCAGACTTGGATTTTTGAACAAAACTATCTATCTCCCAAACTAAATACTTCTGGAAAAAGTTCACTAAATAAAACTTGTTTTGATTGATGGGTAGGAAAAATGGCAAGTAAATAATTTTTTCTAGTTTTGTGATCTAGAGTCACTTTTCCTCTGAAAATCCCCAAAAAACCCCAAAATTGACTCGAAATAGTGGATTTTGACTTGTTTTAGCATCTACATTTCAAACCCCTTACAATATAACCAATTCCTTCACTGGGTATTTTCAAGTATTATTTTTTAAGACTCTATAAAAATTTCATCTTGATCTGGGTCTTGGTCTTTGAGCAAGACCCATATCTTTAAAAACCACTATTTTGGACTTTCTAGAAAATTTAAGAAGAAATGGCTAGTGGCCCCACTAGAACTTTTGTATCCATCCTCACTACGTACATACCATAAAATTTCATCTCAATATGGGTTATTATGCTCCGGTTATGGCCCAAATATAATTTTGGCTCCAGACTTGTTTTTTTTCTTCTAAAACATAGGTTGTCATCTGCATTGGCGACATCTACTGATGTGGAAACTAATATAGCATCTCAGCTCTATATTGTAGATTTTAATCTTGTACAATTATTTACTGCAAACATATTTTTAGTAAAAGAACAAAAAATATACAATGGAAAATACACACATTACACAAAGTTTTTTCCCTTGGAAACCCAAACCGGGAAAACCAACATATTCTATATTCATTCATATCATACATTGTTTACAATACAATATACATATAGGATCCAACAACATCCAAAAACCTAACCCAATGAACTGGATTAGTCAACAACCCTAATTCCTTAACCGGAAATAGAAAACCATCGACAAAAACCATGTGCTGAAAAACCGCCCAACAATGGACACGAAAGTCGAGGTGACACGAAAAATGAGGAAAAAATGTGAGACGTTTCCCGATAAAAAAAAATTGAGGAACTACCCTCGAACCCCCTACAACCCCCAAAGGGGAGGCCTAATTACCCCCCTCAAAACCCCCCCCCAT
>JASDQU010244164.1:43042-53451 GCA_032191745.1 Picea mariana | reverse complement strand
ACCCCACACTAATTTTGGGTCCCAATCTCGCACCTGACCTTCGGCACACAACATGTAAGACCCCCCAGATCGGACGAAAAAGGTTCGTGTTAGATCAACGATGGAGGTTAATCTCATGATTTTAAGTAGGATGAGTGTTAACAACACCCAAAGGTCTGATACCACCATAACACCTTCTACATATGTGACACATTCTGATTAGTGTCAGGGAATTTTGTAACATTCACAAACCACTTACCAAAAGTACCGATACCGCTCATGGTATCGTTACACCACCATGATATGTTACCTTGTCACCATGTCCTTCCACCATGGAAATCCATGTCATCACTACCATGTGGCCTCCACATCATCATGTATAGAAAAATTCCCAAATTTTCCAAAATTCTAAAAAATGTATATTTTCAAGAAACATCCTTCGGCTTCCCAAGCACCCTCTGGCTCGATCTCTGTGAAAATGATAATTTTTCAACCATTTTTTTGGCCCATATGGCCGAAACGCTTCAATTGACGCTTTAATAACAATTTGTGACATAAACATTGCCTGGGTACCTCAAAAATTCATGTTTTTTACTAATTCTGAATTTTTGATACTGATTAATAAATCAAGAAGCATGATTCAAGTGCATGCAACAATCAAGAAACATATTATAAAGTAAAATAAATGTGATCTCATGTTATGCAAAACATTATTCAACAAACATGCACATTATAAACTCAACACAGAGATAATAAATACACAATGGAAATATAATTTACAAGAAACACAAAGAAATTATCTTTAAAAGAAAACTTCATTGATTGGGTACAAACGTTGGACGTTCCACCCAACCTTAGACTTTGTTGCACACAAACTCTCTACAACATGCCACCCCTGAGCTGAGGATATGAATCCACAAGGACATGTGCCTAGGATAACTCTAAGTTTCACACACTAGTGAGCTATCAAGCTCTCACAATTTTCTCAACCACACAACAAATCCTAGTTTTCCAGCTCTCTTCCCCCTCAACCTACACAACCCAAAGAAATGAACCCCCTCAAGCTGTTCCACTTTTTTCTAGGGCTCCAGTGCTACTAGTTAGAAATTATCACTGCTAGAAACTCCAAGGATTCTAAGCTATGGACAATTATTTCACAACTTCCATCATTCTCATGCACACATGCATTAATTTGTCGTTGGAATAACTAATAGATACCTACAACCAACTAGCAAGGCTCTTTACTTTCAACAATTCATTTTCATCACCAAAAATCAAGAACTAGAATGAGCAAAAACGAATGAGGAACAGATAAAGAATGAGTGAGGGACCCCTCAAACACTAGTGCATGTGGCATAATTTTCGACATCTTTCCGACAATGTTTATTGATTAAATGACGAAATTTCGACAAACAAGATTCCAAATGTTCGACGAACTTGTTTCATTGCACCATCGAAAAATGCATTCACCTATCATAATTTTGACGTACAATCCTGCCATGTGGCAGTGATGGAGAGATTTAATCTACAAAACTTTCATCAAAACACATCGTCCCAAATGCAATGACTATATCTAGTTGTTTTGTGTTCAATGAAACACACTGCCACATGGCATTTTGTGGAAAAATTTGATCTGCCATTTGGTCGTCGCAATGCTTACATGGTCTGTTGGTGTTGTGATGATATGGTACGCAAAACCCATCAGAGCATCGACATGCACACTGTCAGCGTTGTGATGTTATGGTGAGGTCAGGCCCATCGGATGAGCGATGATATGGTGCACAATTCCCATCGAAGGTGCAATGGTATGGTGGGAAATGAGCGTCAGTGTTGCGACAATTGGGTGGCCATAGACCATTGGAGGGTTTTCAGAGCATCGACGCACGGGGTGCATTTTCTGTTGGATATGCGACATTGATTATGTGCATCATAGTTCTAACAAGAGGAAAATTAAGCTAACAAAAAATTAAATTGATTCTACACTGAAATCCATGCTTATGATGCATTGGACACAAGGAACATGTAGATGTGTTAGACTAAGAAGTCGAAGAAGTTGATCCAGATGTAGATGACAATGTTTTCAATATATGATGATATCGACGACTAGGATTAGGGTTTCTATTGTTGCATAAAACCCGAATTCAAGCTTATTAGAGCCTCCACATCTAAAAATGCACACTCACAACTAAGAAATACACGTTTTTCTTTTAAATTGTAATTTCCACCCTTGTGCAAAATGCATGTCATGCTTCACCAAAATGCATGTTCAAGCATTAAAACACATCCAATTTGAGTGATTCAAGTTGTTGAGGGTGTCTTATATAATTTTACACTTTTCTACATATTTATATTTTCATTTTCAAACATAAAAGTGGCTGATGTGTAAAAGAGACAAAATATGCGTTCTAAATTGAGAGATGAAAACAATAGAAAGTGACATAATGGAAATTCACACCCATGCATCTATATAGATCCAAATTTAGTGATATAAGTTTTGGGGTGAATTTACTAACATTCTAAATCTATATATATCATATGGAGTGCATTTTCAAATGAATAAGAACTTCTACCTTGAACCAAGATTCAAGATTTTTTGTAAAATGGAGGTTAAAACCGTCTTACTGTAAAATGCATGCCTAAGACTCATATGATCTCCAAATTGAGTGGTTAAAATTGTGAAGTTTGTATTTTATCATTTTACATATATTCATACTTTTATTTGTGCATTTTGAAACAAAAAACCCTCTATTGTGCATAAAGACTAAAAATTGTCTTGTAAATGCAAAAAAATACATAAAGAGGAAAATACATAAAAATGCATGAAAACAAGGCATGATGAAAAATGAACACCCTAGAAAGAAAAATCCATGTATCGTGTTGGAAATTTACAAGTTACAGGATATGTTGTGAACCCTAAAGAATGTATACTAGGGTGATTTGTGCCCATAACTTAGTAAACGGTTGAAATATACATTGGTTTGAGATTACATGCATGAATAAATATGTATTGTTACATTTATAACTCTGGATTGTTTTAAAATTTACTTGAAGTTATTCTCAAAGAATAACTAGAAAAAAACACAACATGATAGAGACAATATATTTACATCTATAAACAAATGTAGATTGTGGTAATGAATTAGAAAACTGTTCAACTTATTGTGCTTGAAGCTTCCTATTTTCTGCTAGAAATTATTAAACCTATCGACAATTGATAGCTTTTTCCTTAGGTAGGTTTGAATTCTCGGTAATAGGAATTCTTCCTATTTCTGCATCATCTGACATAGACTGCCGAAATTGAATTATAAAATTAAAATCCAAACTATTTACATTAAAAACCTCTATTGATGAAGGACACCTTACTCTGATAGGAATGCAAACTGAACCTTGAGAAAACTTTACCATGAAGCATAACTATAGAAATGATAAAAAATATAGCAGTATTCTTGAAATTGTATTTGTTTTTCTAGGACAGATGCAATCTTTAGGGTGAGACAAACACCCCACAATTCCTAAAATTGTGTTTTCTTTTTTCTAGGATGGATGCAATCTTTACGGTGAGACAAACACCCTGCAACATTGTAACTGTAAGGCATCCATAAAATTGTATCATTTGCATGCAGATTTCCATGTCACAATAGAAATCATATCACCATGAAAAACTAAAGTATTATGAGCTTCAACATGTTCTGCTTATTTTTATTTATGGGCATGTATGATAAATGGATAGGAAAAGTAACATTTATAGACCGATGAAGAAATATTTATACCTTGATGACATAAAAAACATAACGCTCAAAATTGTTAACTACTATAGGGGAAATGTTGACTTGATGTGTGTTAAAGTTGTTCTGCTAACTGATTAACACATGCCATGCCATAACTTTTTTGGAGGGATAGGGGTGGAGCTTTTGTCAACCCCTTCATCAATATGACTCTTGGAATCTCTACTCCCTTTGGGATGAGAATCATGAGATAATCTTATTATCAATGCTAACCATGATGGGATTAGGCCCATAATCCATATGGAGAGATGTATACTACATGCCCAACATTTACAAAATATTCAACTTGCATAAAAATTGGCAATTACAGAATAATTGGCCAAAATTCACATTGGGTTGAAAAAGTTAAAAATGTAACCAAAGAACACCTTTCAATCAGATGTCACAAAGAACATACATGAGAGTGTCCCATATACAATGTTAGATTTGCACGACCAAGCTCTAGTAGCAATGCACCTATTTTTTTTTTATCATTACCATAATCTATTAAAACCAATGAGATAAAATAAAAATATTTTTATGTCTACAAATCAACAAAATAGTTTTGTCCACAAATTTGAAATGATCAAAGTAGGTCCAAATACAATACATTTACTTCATTTGGCTATTGATTCAAGGTGCCTCAAGTTATTCTTTAAGATAATTGAAGACATTATATCTCAGGTTAGTATTATGATCAATAAACTTTGGAATGCAAGGTATTTGCAAGGCACATAACCACAATCAACAGAGGTTAAAAACAAATTTTTGTTCTGATATTGAATACACATAATTTGTCATCAAAGGAAACTACCAGGAAATGACATCAACAATATCAACATGAATCTTTTGCAACTATGCACACACACTAACTAAAATGGAAAAATGAGTACTAACTGCCTATGTCCATGAGCTCGATGAGGCAGGAGATTGTACAACCACATCAAACATAGGCTAGTTGTTAGTCACATTTTCATTGCAAAGACCTGCATAAATTATCAGAGAATATAATGTTATATGGCTGAAAAATAATTAATTAAATAAACAAACATATCAACATGTACAAGACTCTAGAAAGACTAAAGTGGAATTCCTGATTGAGCTTCTCTTGGTTTTGAGAATAATTTATTCTCTATTGAATAGGGCCAACCACATGAAGGTGGAAGCTCATTTGGCCCCTCACCCTCGCATCACTCTCAATTCCCCATACCCAATCGATTTACTGGAAAATAATTGAAAGTGGCATAGTACGATTCATGCATAGAAAGTAGCAAAACAAAAATTAAAGGTAAATGAAAAAATTAATGTGTGTGTGCATATATGTGGATTTATACATATAAAACTTATAAGATTCATCCATAAGAATGTAGAAAAACAAAAATTGTAGCAAGAAATAGTTTACATTAATAAATTTAATCATCAAAATTTGTTTCCATTATGCATGTGTCTCATAATATATACAATCACTTCTTTTTTTGTTTCTTAGTTTGTATATATTTGTTGATTGACTCATCCATTTATTGATCCCCTTCAATGGTTGGGCCCTCTCTTGGTGTTGATTGAATATGCATGCTTTGAAACATTCTACATCTAGTTGTGTACCCTCCACGACGTGCATATTGCTGCAAAGGGGCATCGAATAGAATAACAAAAATGGTTAAATTGATATGGTTAGTTATTATTCATAGAAGTAGTTCATTAATACAAATATCATTACAATGTTCTTTACTAGGTTGACTAGTCAAAACCATTGGTTCAACTCCCACGTGTTCCTACTCTCTCCAAGCATCCTCATCTACATCCTCTGCCATTGAAACAAGAAAATTAAGTACACCATTTGCAAGTAAATATTAATAATCCTAATCCATACCTATGATTTTATAGCCATAACATCGTCATGGTTGTTCTTCACACCATCACCATCGGGCTACACTCCATTGTCATGGGGTTGTTTTCCACTGCTGACCTCATTATTTTTGTTTCTCTCTTGCTTAAAAGAAAACGACACATTCATTTATGAATGAAATCAATCGTGAATATATTTTACAAGTAATCAACAATTAAAGTCCAATGATTTTACTTATGTTGTCGTTCAAAGGGGCATATTGTGTTTTCCCCATGATTTGTCAATGTTCAACCACAACTTGAAATATGAACTTGAAACTAAGTTGAAGGTCTTCTTCAATGGTCATTGTTTTGAAATGAGCCCCTTGCATTGCATAAGATAAAAAAATTGACTTATTGGATGCAATTAAATAAAAATTGGATGATAATAGGAATTATATGGTTTAATTATTTGTTACTTACAATTCGTGCTTTTAGTTTCATGTAACCACCTTGGCCAAGTTTGTGTTGATCGTGTTTTTTTGTCTTTCCTTGGTTTCTTTTGACATGTCTAGAAGCCTAAGAAAAGTTTCAAATAGGTTAGATATGACAATTTTTATATACAACTACAGAAAATTTATCATATTAAATTCAAAATATCATATACCTTCCTAGACCGGGTGGCGTCTTTCCTTATTTTCTCATTGTCTTATCCTTTTGATCCTCCATTATATTCTTCCACTCACTCTCAGGAATCATCAGAGGATGCTCATTCATAGGGGTTGCAAATGAACCCTATATTGATTTCTTACATATTTCAAATATGTACCAGCCAATGAGGTGACTCCAATTTTGTTGAAGGGTTCACTAAACAGGCCGACCAAGTGCTCAATAAGATCCTTTTTCAATTTGGCATTCTGAGAATTTTACTATGTGCATATGGTGGAACTAAAAATATCTAAGGCCATGTCATTCATATGCTTAAAAAATTTCATTTCCTACGAAAGAATATGATCATTAATTTAAAATAATCAGAGAGATGTACGTTTCAATTAGATAATAGGAAATAATTAAGACATTCATAAATAACCTAGGATTTTTGGTACCTTGATCGGAACAATGTTCTCATCCACCAAAAATGTAACTGACATTGTTCTCTTGCTGGTAACACATGTCAATCCAGGAAAACAATATGTAGAATCACCAATTGGGTCATATCCACCATCATGTGCATGGTCTTGCATGTACTAGGAGGGTGTGTCATAGGCCCCAATAGGTGCATTCGTTTGAGTCATGGGGATGTCATCCATAGGCAAAGAGGAAAATATCCTCGTGGGTATGTGTCTTGTGCTATGACACTGTGGCATTGGTGCATCGCTACTATTAACAACAATCTCACAAGCAGGCTCATGAGTAGCTCCCAAAAAATACTATAGAAATAAAACATTTTTTTGTTCAAATCATATAAAAGTAGCAATCCAAAATTCATAAATGAATATATGTGATAAATAACATTTTTTTAAAATGGCGCTTACCCCATATCATTGTGTATTTTCCATCAAATATTTGCACCTTTATTGGTTTTCCTCTGTTGGTTCACACCTAGCCAATGCAATAAGCTCCTTGCTTTCCTTTCTTAGAGGCTTTTTAATTGTCTCCATCATGTTGATGGATTCAAACAATTCATCATCGTCTCTCACATTGTCAACATCAGGTGTCGACAACTACATATATCATAAACAAACAAGTTAGTTCAATTATAAAAAAATTAATAAAATTCACTTTAAATGGATATGGTTATTGTTAGTTGTTTACTTCCTTCAAGGTTGGTGTCTTCCCATGATCACCTTGCCATAATACAAGAAGCATGACATATTAAAATGTTACCTGATAATACAAGAAGCATGAGATATTAAAATGAATGTTAAAGATACAAAATAAGAGTCATTAAATGAAGGTTGGTTGAATTTATGGTGTCATCATACATCTTATACAATGGATCAACATCCATTTTCATTCATATTCCTATTAACACCATTTATATGTGCACAATTTGTCTAAAGACATACCTCTACTGAAAAAACTCTTCTAAAACACATTTTCATCAAAGAAAAAAAATGTCATTATTTATTCCATAAACATCCTAATATGTAACAACTATCAATTGTATGCAAATAAAAGAAAAACAATACTTTCACTAAATACTCATTAATATGGTTTAATAATGACTTAGGTTGATAAGAGTAAGCTCAGAATGATGGAATGATGATGAATGGTATACATGTTAACAATGTATGGGTTTGGTTAGTTCAAGGCTTTTTTTCTTTAGGCTTTAAACTTGTTTTGTTTTGTAAATTCTTTGTACGCCAATAGAATGATGAACAATGAAGAGAAAAAGGACACGTGATGATGAAATACCCGACAACTGAATAATTGTTTTTAACTAAGTCACTATTTGCATTTCCCTTATAGAATAGAGTATAGGCATGTCTTGAAATAAAATTGTAATGAAATGGATTGGTACTAGAGGAGACCTTTTGTAATCTTGACTGCTGAAGCAAGTGAATGGGGTAAAGTGCACCTGGAGACTAAACAATAATTTTTCCATGTATCGTTCCTCATGCTATTTTATTGAGTAGAACAATGCTAAGGCACCCTATGAAGGAAAAATATCCTTCCTGCTTTAGGTCACCTAGACGAATCTAATAACCTTAGGGGGTAACCCTCTTAAAATAAGATTTTTTTTTTTTTCTTTTAATTGAGTATTCTTCAATTTTAATTGAAGAAAGAGAGTTCTTTTTGGTACAAGACCCTAAAATTAATCAAACTTAAAATGATATATGAAAGCAAATTCTCAGTAAAAGCTTCACCAAAAAAATGCTTTATCAAAAAGGGCACCCTATTCTTGTTTAACCAACATTATATAATAAAAAAACAAAACAACAATAAAATGATTCCTTTAAATGAAATGAGCTCAAGGCATGTTCACATTTATAGTGACAGACATAAGAGGAAACTGAGAAAAATGTATAAAAAAAATTGCATTTGAAACTATCAAAAACTTGAAATTCTCCAGTAATATATATTGTGGATATACGTTCAATGATTTAACACATCAACACATACTGAAAAACAACTGCATTTATAAAATCATCAAGTGAAATCATAATAAACTATTTCTATATCCAAACTTTGAATAATTACATAAATAGGTTTTCTTAGAAGCAAGTTCCAGAAAAGCTTTTTGACTTCAAAAGCTTGAACTTTATAGAAAGAAAAATAAAGAGAAGTTAATAGTGAGATGGTCAAATAAAATATGAATCCTCCATGAAGTAACAAAGTTAACTGAACTAATACTAAAATATAAATATGATAGGAAATATTGTATGAAGCAGGTTCACGCGTCCTCTTAATGATACCCCTAATTCCTTCTTCATTTGATTATATATTCTTCTTTGACCACTATTGATTAACTATTTCTAAAATTAGATATAACTAACTCGGTCTATATTTACTCATGCATTGTTTTTCTTTCGCTGCTTATTCACATCTGTTGACATGGAAGCTAGGACCAACATGGGTGTCGATATTGATGCTTTCGTAGTGATTTGTGATGACATGGAAGCCTATGTGGCAATAAAGCTTAATATTGGAGTTTTATTCCTTAGTCTTGCTATTCTTTTCCAATCATCTCCCTTTAGAATTTTATAACTTAACATTTTAGACCCCATGATATAAAATTAAGTACATAGATAATAGCATGCAGGGGTTAAATTTATTTGGATGTTTTTAAGTATGCTAAGCAATGTAAAGTCATTGGATATTTTTTTAAAGATGATTGTCCCTCAAATATGTCTTGTTACATCTTCAATTTGCTCATGATTTTTTCTTTATTTTTCAATTTTCTTTTCAAATATTTCAACACTATAAAACCACCCCTGATCATTCTAAGGAACCGATAACCCAAGTTGGAAGGCCTCGCGAAATATGGCTCTGAATTGTTGTCAAAACTACAAAATTCCTTGAATTTTTCTCTAAGTTGACTTAATCAAATTGTTCCTGAAACTTACTATACTAACATTCATTATAAAGGACGATGTATCATTTATTTCCAAAACCTGAATATCTGCACTACTTAGATAATTTACAATTTTTTTGACATTATTAGCAATTTGTACCTTATCTGCTAACTTTTCCCAAGCTTTCTTCACCTTTAGATTCATATTTCTTTCTAAGTTATCTATTTCTTGTAGAACATTAAAATGAGTTCTCATTTGCTGCATGATTGATTTGATTTGATCTCATATACAATGTTTGGCCTCAATTATATACTTTCTTGCATAAATTTTTTGATCACAATTCTTTTTTAAGTCTTCAAATTCAACATTTTTCTTAAATTTTTTAGATAATTCAATATTCTTTTGTGCCATTTCAACATAAAGTTGTTCTACTAATTTTTTTTTGTCTAATTGTTCTTGTACATCGACCATTTATGAAATTTTACCTTGATATTCAGTTTCCATTATCTGAATCATTTCTCGAATTGTTGATAATTCCTCCCCCAACTAAATAATTTGTCCCTAGTATGAAGTTGCTTGGATTTCTTGAACATCAGGAACAATTACTTTTTTAGCTAGCTTAAATGACAATGTTATTGTTTTTTCTTGATTAAACCTTTCAATGTTTGCTTGCAGAATTGCATTTTGTTATGTAATATTTTTAATTTGATCTTTCTCCTTTTCCAGCTCCACTATTTCCATGGTCTGTCTATGCATAGTGTCATGCATATTCAACTTTCCTCTAAGGTTCTGAATTTATTTATCCTTTTCTTTGATCATTGAG
>JASDQU010244164.1:15596-27693 GCA_032191745.1 Picea mariana | reverse complement strand
GTAATAAGAGCCAACTTCTCTTCAAGGGAAAATAACCTAATAATGAATCAATTATTAATGACCAAGAGCATTGCAGAGTACATGCAGTGTAATTGAAATCTTCTCCAATCTTAAAGGTACTTTCAGTCATCTTTATTTCTCTTTTAAATAAAATTGAAATATAAAAAGGGGGTTATATTAAGATAAGGAGTTAAAATATGGAACCTATAAAATGATTGAAATATGATAAGCAACCCAATTTAGAAAATCCTTCATTCAAACATTTTATTGAAAAAGACAGGGATGTAGTTGAAACTTATTTAGCTAATAAAACCTCTAGGGAACTTTGTATCCAGGCCTTATTACACTTTCAGGGAAATATAGATGAGCTCCAAATATGGGAATATGGTCTTGCACATGTTATTGTTCCATGTACTTTCCATTTCCCAGAATTTGTTAAGATGTGTGTTGAGTGTTATGATTCTGAAATTCGAGTTGTAAAAGACAAAAGTGGATAGAATGAACTCTTTATATTTATTAGAATTTTTTTTATGAGATGTTATCATTACCAATAGGTTAGGATAAAATTGATGAAGAAGAAATGTAAAAGTTATTTAATTACCTGCAAATAGAACAGAAGAAAGACTTTCTTACAGGGTTATTACCAAAAAATAAAGATATATCAAACCTAAAGTTTCCATTAGATACTTCCTTATTCAAAGGATCAGTGAAAGCTATAATCTCAATGGTGTGCATGATGTTGGGATATGAAAAATATAGTCTTGTGGATGAAAAAATCATAGGGTTCGTGTATAAATTAACACAATTTGTCAGGTTCAACTATGTTGGTTTTTTATTTGATATTGTTCATGAAAAGTTTATTCAATTTGAAAAAAATGAAAATTTTCAGGCATACGTAGTTTATATTCTTCTTCATTATCAATGATCTTTCTTCCAACACTTGATGTTAGAAAATGAGGACAAATAAGGAAGGCCACTTCTAGTATTTGAATGCACTCGTATTTTAAACTGTGAAAGTTTTTAAAATGGATTTCAAAAAAATTGTTGATGATTTTGTGTCAATAGTCTACACTTTGTTCTTCAATGAACTACATCCTAGAATTCCTCCTGAATGTAAGAATCATTTACATATTAGTCATTGAGTGAGGTTTGGTGACTTGTATATTTCAAAAGATCATACAATGCTAAGGATTTATGGTTTAGAATTAAAGCCTTATAAGCTTCTAGTCTATCTAACTCCAAGAATTTTTTCTTTAGAATACATTAGGAAAATACTAAATGTTGATTATGTTCATTTTGTTTCTAAGAAAAAAAATGCATCCTTTGCAATACCTTCAAAGATTGGAACATTTATTATTAAAAAAAGAAATGCTTTTACCATTGTGGGAAATATGATGAAATCTTTTCAATTTGAAGAAAATATATCTTGGCCATATGACCCTCTTAAAGTGATTTATGACATGAGAATTTCAGTTGGACTAGAAACATATACTAACCACGTTTATGCAGAAAAATAAAGATTAACTAATAAATATTCTTGGATAGAGGTACAACAAGTCATGATGGAGTAGTAATCAACACTAGCAAAGAAAGGAAATAACATGGAGGTAGATATCACAATGTCTACTCCCAAAAATGAAGATATACAAAGGAATAGAGAAGATGATCCCATGGAAGAATATACCATAGAAGAGTCGTCAATGAAAAAGCAAAAAATAGATCTTGAAGCTAGAAAAGAAATCAACAAATTACAGTAGAATGAAAAATCTATTATTACAATTACTGACATTCTAGATTCTCACGATTTTCAAAGTAGTGAAACATCAAAAAAAATTACAACCTTTAAGAAGGAGACTGATATTTGTTTAGAAATGAAGATGGACAAAAAGTTTGTAAAACAAACTAAGCAAAATTTATACACTTAGATGGTTAATGGAGGTTTTGTTTCTTCTAGACTGCTATCCTCAATTGATTATGAGAGATGTACAATGAACATGGCCATTATTCAACCAAAATTTTATCAACTTGAAGATATTATGCCAAATTAATACAATACAACAAAGTTCACATTTGATCTAAATAGCTTGCCACCTGAAGACAAGAATGAGTGGCATAAGAAAACAAGAAATATGGTGGCTAGAGATTTGATTCAAGCATCCGTAAATTTCAGGAAACTTAAGATAGAAATTGGTAAATTATAAAATATGTTAGAGGTTGAAAGGGAAACCAAAAAGGCATGATCAGTTGCAGTAAATGATTTAAAGAAAAAAATGATCTCTCTAGGAACAACAACATAAAATAATTCTAGCATAGACTCAATGATCAAAGAAAAGGATAAATAAATTCAGAACCTTAGAGGAAAGTTGAATATGCATGACACTATGCATAGACAGACCATGGAAATAGTGGAGYTGGAAAAKGAGAAAGATCAAATTAAAAATATTACATAACWAAATGCARTTCTGCAAGCAAACATTGAAAGGTTTAATSAAGAAAAAACAATAACATTGTCATTTAAGCTAGCTAAAAAAGTAATTGTTCCTGATGTTCARGAAATCCAAGCAACTTCATACTAGGGACAAATTATTTAGTTGGGGRARGAATTATCAACARTTCRAGAAATGATTCAGATAAYGGAAACTGAATATCAAGGTAAAATTTCATAAATRGTYGATGTACAAGAWCAATTAGACAAAAAAAAATTAGTAGAACAACTTTATGTTGAAATGGCACAAAAGAATATTGAATTATCTAAAAAATTTAAGAAAAATGTTGAATTTGAAGACTTAAAAAAGAATTGTGATCARAAAATTTATGMAAGAAAGTATATAATTGAGGCCAAACATTGTATATGAGATCAAATCAAATCAATCATGCARCAAATGAGAACTCATTTTAATGTTCTACAAGAAATAGATAACTTAGAAAGAAATATGAATCTAAAGGTGAAGAAAGCTTGGGAAAAGTTAGCAGATAAGGTACAAATTGCTAATAATGTCAAAAAAATTGTAAATTATCTAAGTAGTGCAGATATTCAGGTTTGGGAAATAAATGATAGAGCATCCTTTATAGTGGATGTTAGTACAGTGAGTTTCAAGAACAATTTGATTAAGTCAACTTAGAGAAAATTTCAAGGAATTTTGTAGTTTGGACAACAATTCAGAGCCATCTTTCATGAGGCCTTCCAGCTTGGGTTATCAGTTCCTTAGAATGATCAGGGGTGGTTTTATAGTGTTGAAATATTTGAAGAGAAAATTGAAAAATAGAGAAAAAATCATGAGCAATTTGAAGATGTAACAAGACATATTTGAGGGACAATCATCTTTAAAAAATTATCCAATGACTTTACATTGCTTAGCATACTTAAAAACATCCAAATAAATTTACCCCCTGCATGTTATGATCTATGTACTTAATTTGATATCATGGGGTCTAAAATGTTAAGTTATAAAATTCTAGAGGGAGATGATTGGAAAAGAATAGCAAGACTAAGGAATAAAACTCCAATATTAAGCTTTGTTGCCACATAGGCTTCCATGTCATCACAAATCACTACGAAAGCATCAATATCGACACCCATGTTGGTCCTAGCTTCCATGTCAACAGATGTGAATAAGCAGCGAAAGAAAAACAATGCATGAGTAAATATAGACCAAGTTAGTTATATCTAATTTTAGAAATAGTTAATCAATAGCGGTCAAAGAAGAATATATAATCAAATGAAGAAGGAATTAGGGGTATCATTCAGAGGACGTGTGAACCTACTTCATACAATATTTCCGATCATATTTATATTTTAGTATTAGTTCAGTTAACTTTGTTACTTCATGGAGGATTCATATTTTATTTGACCATCTCACTATTAACTTCTCTTTATTTTTCTTTCTATAAAGTTCAAGCTTTTGAAGTCAAAAAGCTTTTCTCAAACTTGCTTTTAAGAAAACCTATTTATGTAATTATTCAAAGTTGGATATAGAAATATTTTATTATGATTTCACTTGATGATTTTATAAATGCAGTGGTTTTTCAATATATATTGATGTGTTAAATCATTGAACGTATATCCACAATATATATTACTGGAGAATTTCAAGTTTTGATAGTTTCAAATGCAATTTTTTATTTATATTTTTCTCAATTTCCTCTTATGTCTGTTACTATAAATGTGAATATGCCTTGAGCTCATTTCATTTAAAGGAATCATTTTATTGTTGTTTTGTTTTTTTATTATATAATGTTGGTTAAAGAAGAATATAGTGCCTTCTTTGATAAAGCATTTTTTGGTGAAGCTTTTACTGAGAATTTGTTTTCATATATCATTTTAAGTTTGATTAATTTTAGGGTCTTGTACCAAAAAGAATTCTCTTTCTTCAATTTCAATTGAAGAATACTCAATTAAAAGAAAAAAAACAAAATCTTATTTTAATAGGGTTACCCTCTAAGGTTATTAGATTTGTCCAGGTGACCTAAAGTAGGAAGGATATTTTTCTTTCACAAGGTGCCTTAGCATTGTTCTACTCAATAAAATAGCACGAGGAACAATACATGGAAAAATTATTGTTTAGTCTCCAGGTGCACTTTACCCCATTCACTTGCTTCAGCACTCAATAATACAAAAGGTCTCCTCTAGTATCAATCCATTTCAGTACAATTTTATTTCAAGACATGCCTATACTCTATTCTATAAGGGAAATGCAAATAGTGACTTAGTTAAAAACAATTATTCGGTTGTCGGGTATTTCATCATCATGTGTCCTTCTTCGCTTCATTGTTCATCATTCTATTGGCGTACAAAGAATTTACAAAACAAAGCAAGTTTAAAGCCTGAAGAAAAAAAGCCTTGAACTAGCCAAACCCATACATTGTTAACATGTATACCATTCATCATCATTCCATCATTCTGAGCTTACTCTTATCAACCTAAGTCGTTATTAAACCATATTAATGAGTATTTAGTGAAAGTGTTGTTTTTCTTTTATTTGCATACAATTGATAGTTGTTACATATTAGGATGTTTATGGAATAAATAATGACAATTTTTTTCTTTGATGAAAATATGTTTTAGATGAGTTTTTTCAATAGAGGTATGTCTTTAGACAAATTGTGCACATATAAATGGTGTTAATAGGAATATGAATGAAAATGGATGTTGATCCATTGTATAAGATGTATGTTGACACCATAATTTCAACCAACCTCCATTTAATGACTCTTATTTTTTATCTTTAACATTCATTTTAATATCTCATGCTTCTTATATTATAAGGTAACATTTTAATATGTCAGGCTTCTTGTATTATGGCAAGGTGATCATGGGAAGACACCAACCTTGAAGGAAGTAAACGACTAACAATATCCATATCCATTTAAAGTGAATTTTATTAATTTTTTTATAATTGAACTAACTTGTTTGTTTATGATATATGTAGTTGTCAACACCTGATGTTGACAATGTGAGAGACGATGACGAATTGTTTGAATCCATTAACATGATGGAGACAATTAAAAAGGCTCTAAGAAAGGAAAGCAAGGAGCTTATTGCATTGGCTAGGTGTGAACCAACAGAGGAAAACCAATAAAGGTGCAAATATTTGATGGAAAATACACAACAATATGGGGTAAGCGCCATTTTTAAAAAATGTTATTTATCACATATATTCATTTATGAATTTTGGATTGCTACTTTTATATGATTTGAACAAAAAAATGTTTTATTTCTATAGTATTTTTTGGGAGCTACTCATGAGCCTGCTCGTGAGGTTGGTGTTAATAGTAGCGATGCATCAATGCCACAGTGTCATAGCACAAGACACATACCCACGAGGATATTTTCCTCTTTTCCTATGGATGGCATCCCCGTGACTCAAACAAATGCACCTATTGCGGCCTATGACACACCCTCCTAGTACATGCAAGACCATGCACATGATGGTGGATATGACCCAATTGGTGATTCTACATATTGTTTTCCTGGATCGACATGTGTTACTAGCAAGGGAACAATGTCAGTTACCTTTTTGGTGGATGAGAACATTGTTCCGATCAAGATACCAAAAATCCTAGGTTATTTATGAATGTCTTAATTATTTCCTATTATCTAATTGAAACGTACATCTCTCTGATTATTTTAAATTAATGATCATATTCTTTCGTAGGAAATGAAATTTTTTAAGCATATGAATGACATGGCTTTAGATATTTTTAGTTCCACCATGTGCACATAGTAAAATGCTCAGAATGCCAATTTGAAAAAGGATCTTATTGAGCACTTGGTCGGCCTGTTTGGTGAACCCTTCAACAAAATTGGAGTCACCTCATTGGCTGGTACATATTTGAAATATGTAAGGAATCTATATAGGGTTCATTTGCAAACAACCCCTATGAATGAGCATCCTCTGATGATTCCTGAGAGTGAGTGGAAGAATATAATGGAGGATGAAAAGGATAAGACAATGATAAAATAAGGAAAGAGGCCACCCGGTCTAGGAAGGTATATGATATTTTGAATTTATTATGATAAATTTTCTTTAGTTGTATATAAAAATTGTCATAACTAACCTATTTGAAACTTTTCCTAGGCTTCTAGACATGTCAAAAGCAACCAAGGAAAGACAAAAAAACATGATCAACACAAACTTGGCCAAGGCGGTTACATGAAACTAAAAGCACGAATTGTAAGTACCAAATAATTAAACCATATCATTCCTATTATCATCCAATTTTTATTTAATTGCATCCAATAAGTCAATTTTTTTATCTTATGCAATGCAAGGGGCTCATTTCAAAACAACAACCATTGAAGAAGACATTCATCTCAGTTTCAAGTTCACATTTCAAGTTGTGGTTGAACATTGACAAATCATGAGGAAAACACAATATGCCCCTTTGAACGACAACATAAGTAAAATCATTGGACTTTAATTATTGATTGCTTGTAAAATATATTCACGATTGATTTCATTCATAAATGAATGTGTCGTTTTCTTTTAAGAAAGAGAGAAACAACAATAATGAGGTCAGCAATGGACAACAACCCCATGACGATGGAGTGTAGCCCAATGATGGTGGTGTGAAGAACAACCATGATGATGTTATGGCTATAAAATCATAGGTATGGATTAGGATTATTAATATTTACTTGCAGATGGTGTACTTAATTTTCTTATTTCAATGGTAGAGGATGTAGATGAGGATGCTAGGAGAGAGTAGGAACACATGGAAGCCGAACCAATGGTTTTGACTAGTCAACCTAGTAAAGAACATTGTAATGATATTTGTATTAATGAACTACTTCTATGAATAATAACTAACCATATCAAATTAACCATTTTTATTATTTTATTCGATGCCCCTTTGCAGCAATCTCCACGTCATGGAGGGTACACAACTAGACGTAGAATGTTTCAAAGCATGTATATTCAATCAACACCAAGAGAGGGCCCAACCACATAAGCGGATCAATAAATGGATGAGTCATTCAACAAATATATACAAACTAAGAAACAGAAAAAGAAGTGATTGTATATATTATGAGACACATGTATAATGGAAACAAATTTTGATGATTAAATTTATTAATGTAAACTATTTGTTGCTATAATTTTTGTTTTTCTACATTCTTATGGATGAATCTTATATGTTTTATATGTATAAATCCACATATATGCACACACATTATTTTTTTCATTTACCTTTAATTTTTTTTTTGCTACTTTCTATGCATGAATCGTACTATGCCACTTTCAATTATTTTCCAGTAAATCGATTGGGAATGGGGAATTGAGAGTGATGTGAGGGTGAGGGGCCAAATGAGCTTCCACCTTCATGTGGTTGGCCCTATTCAATAGAGAATAAATTATTCTCAAAACCAAGAGAAGCTCAATCAGGAATTCCACTTTAGTCTTTCTAGAGTCTTGTACATGTTGATATGTTTGTTTATTTAATTAATTATTTTTTAGCCATATAACATTATATTCTCTGATAATTTATGCAGGTCTTCGCAATGAAAATGTGACTAACAACTAGCCTATGTTTGATGTGTTTGTACAATCTCCTACCTCATCGAACTCATGGACGTAGGCAGTTAGTACTCATTTTTCCATTTTAGTTAGTGTGTGTGCATAGTTGCAAAAGATTCATGTTGATATTGTTGATGTCATTTCCTAGTAGTTTCCTTTGATGACAAATTATGTGTATTCAATATCAGAACAAAAATTTGTTTTTAACCTCTATTGATTGTGGTCATGTGCCTTGCAAATACCTTGCATTCCAAAGTTTATTGATCATAATACTACCCTGAGATATAATGTCTTCAATTGTCTTAAAGAATAACTTGAGGCACCTTGAATCAATAGCCAAATGAAGTAAATGTCTTGTATTTGGGCCTACTTTGATCATTTCAAATTTGTGGACAAAACTATTTTGTTGATTTGTAGACATAAAAATATTTTTATTTTATCTCATTGGTTTTAATAGACTATGGTAATGATAAAAAAAAAAAATAGGTGCATTGCTACTAGAGCTTGGTCATGCAACTCTAACATTGTATATGGAACACTCTCATGTATGTTCTTTGTGAAATCTGATTGAAAGGTGTTCTTTGGTTACATTTTTAACTTTTTCAACCCAATGTGAATTTTGGCCAGTTATTCTGTAATTGCCAATTTTTATGCAAGTTGAATATTTTGTAAATGTTGGGCCTGTAGTATACATCTCTCCATATGGATTATGGGCCTAATCCCATCATGTTTAGCATTGATAATACGATTATCTCATGATGCTCATCCCAAAGGGAGTAGAGATTCCAAGAGTCATATTGATGAAGGGGTTGATGAAAGCTCCATCCCTATCCCTCCAAAAAGTTATGGCATGGCATGTGTTAATCAGTTAGCAGAACAACTTTAACACACATCAAGTCAACATTTCGCCTATAGTAGTTAACAATTTTGAGTGTTATCTTTTTTATGCCATCAAGGTAGAAATATTTCTTCATCAGTCTAGAAATGTTACTTTTCCTATCCATTTATCATACATGCCCATAAATAAAAATAAGCAGAACATGTTGATGCTCATAATACTTTAGTTTTTCATGGTGATATGATTTCGATTGCGACATGGAAATCTGCATGCAAATGATACAATTTTATGGATGCCTTACAGTTATAATGTTGCAGGGTGTTTGTCTCACCGTAAAGATTGCATCCATCCTAGAAAAAGAAAACACAATTTTAGGAATTGTGGGGTGTTTGTCTTGCCCTAAAGATTGCATATGTTCTAGAAAAACAAATACAATTTCAAGAATACTGCTATCTTTTTTATCATTTCTATAGTTATGCTTCATGGTAAAGTTTTCTCAAGGTTCAGTTTGCATTCCTATCAGAGTAAAGTGTCCTTCATCAATAGAAGTTTTTAATGTAAATATTTTGGATTTTAATTTTATAATTCAATTTCGGCAGTCTATGTCAGATGATGCAGAAATAGGAAGAATTCCTATTACCGAGAATTCAAACCTACCTAAGGACAAAGTTATCAATTGTCGATAGGTTGAATAATTTTCAGTAGAAAATAGGAAGCTTCATGCACAATAAGTTGAACAGTTTTATAATTCATTACCACAATCTACATTTGTTTATAGATGTAAATATATAGTCTCTATCATGTTGTGTTTTTTTCTAGTTATTATTTGAGAATAGTTTCAAGTAAATTTTAAAACAATCCAGAGTTATAAATGTAACAATACATATTTATTCATGCATGTAATCTCAAACCAATGTATATTTCAACCCTTTACTAAGTTATGGGCACAAATCACCCTAGTATACATTCTTTAGGGTTCACAACATATCCTGTAACTTGTAAATTTCCAACACCATACATGGATTTTTCTCTCTAGGGCGTTCATTTTTCATTATGCCATGTTTTCATGCATTTTTATGTATTTTCCTCTTTATGTATTTTTTTGCATTTACAAGACAATTTTTAGCCTGTATACACAACAGAGGTTTTTTTGTTTCAAAATGCACAAATAAAAGTATGAATATATGTAAAATGATAAAATACAAACTCCACAATTTTAACCACTCAATTTGGAGGTCATATGAGTCTTAGGCATGCATTTTACAGTAAGACGGTTTTAACCTTCATTTTACAAAAAATCTTGAATCTTGGTTGAAGGTAGAAGTTCTTATTCATTTGAAAATGCACTCTAAATGATATTTATAGATTTAGAATGTTAGTAAATTCACCCCAAAACTTATATCACTAAATTTGGATCTATATAGATGCATGGGTGTGCATTTCCATTAGGTCACTTTCTATTGTTTTCGTCTCTCAATTTAGAACGCATATTTTGTCTCTTTTACACATCAGCCACTTTTATGTTTGAAAATGAAAATATAAATATGTAGACAAGTGTAAAATTATATAAGACACCCTCAACAACTTGAATCACTCAAATTGGATGTGTTTTAATGCTTGAACATGCATTTTGGTGAAGCATGACATGCATTTTGCACAAGGGTGGAAATTACAATTTAAAAGAAAAACATGTAATTCTTAGTTGTGAGTGTGCATTTTTAGATGTGGAGGCTCTAATAAGCTTGAATTAGGGTTTTATGCAACAATAGAAACCCTAATCCTAGTCCTCGATATCATCATATATTGAAAACATTTTCATCTACATATGGCTCAACTTCTTCGACTTCTTAGTCTAACACATCTACATGTTCCCTGTGTCCAATGCATCATAAGCATGGATTTCAATGTAGAATCAATTTAATTTTTTGTTAGCTTAATTTTCCTCTCGTTAGAACTATGATGCACATACTCAATGTCGCATATCCAACGGAAAATGCACCCCACGTGTCGATGATCTGAAAACCCTCCAATGGCCTATGGCCACCCGATCGTCGCAACACTGACACTCATTTCCCACCATACCATCGCACCTTCGATGGGAATTGTGTACCATATCATCACTCATATGATGGGCCTGGACTCACCATAACATCACAACACTGACAGTGTGCATGTCGACGCTCTGATGGGTTTTCCGTACCATATCATCACAACACCAACAGACCATGTAAGCATTGCGACGACCACATGGCGGATCAATTTTTTCCACAAAATGCCACGTGGCAGTGTGTTTCATTGAACACAAAACAACTAGATATAGTCATTGCAATTGGGACGATGCGTTTTGATGAAAGTTTTGCAGATTAAATCTCTCCATCGCTGCCACATGGCAGGATTGTACGTCAAAATTATGACAGGTGAATGCATTTTTCGATGGTGCGACGAAACAAGTTCGAAAAACATTTGGAATCTTGTTTGTCAAAATTTCGTCGTTTAATCAATAAACATCGTCGGAAAGATGTCGAAAATTATGCCACATGCACTAGTGTTTGAGGGGTCCCTCACTCATTCTTTATCTATTCCTCATTTGTTCTTTCTCATTCTAGTTCTTGATTTTCGGTGATGAAAATGAATTGTTGAAATTAAAGAGCCTTGCTAGTTGGTTGTAGGTATATATTAGTTATTCCAGCAACAAATTAATTCATGTGTGCATGAGAATGATGGAAGTTGTGAAATAATTGTCCATAGCTTAGAATCCTTGGAGTTTCTAGCAGTAATAATTTCTAACTAGTAGCACTGGAGCCCTGGAAAAAAGTGGAACAGATTGAGGGGGTTCATTTCTTTGGGTTGTGTAGGTTGAGGGGGAAGAGAGCTGGAAAACTAGGATTTGTTGTGTGGTTGAGAAAATTGTGAGAGCTTGATAGCTCACTAGTGTGTGAAACTTAGAGTTATCCTAGGCACATGTCCTTGTGGATTCATATCCTCAGCTCAGGGGTGGCATGTTGTAGAGAGTTTGTGTGCAACAAAGTCTAAGGTTGGGTGGAACGTCCAACGTTTGTACCCAATCAATGAAGTTTTCTTTTAAAGATAATTTCTTTGTGTTTCTTGTAAATTATATTTCCATTGTGTATTTATTATCTCTGTGTTGAGTTTATAATGTGCATGTTTGTTGAATAATGTTTTGCATAACATGAGATCACATTTATTTTACTTTATAATATGTTTCTTGATTGTTGCATGC
>JASDQU010244164.1:0-11812 GCA_032191745.1 Picea mariana | reverse complement strand
CCATTCAAGTCTTCATAGGTTTTCCCTCCTAGACATACGCAATGTTAACTCTTGCGCACTTGTCTCGAATCAGACGGTCACTAATTTTCCACCGTGATCTAACGGTCAATAATGCTCCTCCTCTTGAGCTTTTAGTCTCTCAGTCTTAGAAAATTCTCTGAGTCCTCGAAGGTTTCGACCTTCGTTGCTCCTGGGAAATGGGTTCCTAGATCTCGATAACACTTATTCGAAGTGTTATTCTTCCTGAGCTTTGCCTTGTGTAGACTTCGATTTCCCGCTCACTCCTTGCGTCTAAGGGATCTCGATAACTCAGATCCAATGGATTTCTCACAGATAAATTCCTCACCCAATCTCTTGGTGTTCCTCTTTGGCTCGATGCACACCTTGCAGAGCTTCAAACGAAGATAAACAATTGAAACTGAAAAACCAACGTTCACAGTTCCATTCTCCCCTATGGAGATTCATTCACTTGCTCATAAAAAAATAAAACTGATAGGAAATTGCAAATACTATTCACACCCCATGTATTTAGATCAATTTTCCTTCTATTATATTCACAAGTGCCAAAATGGCTACAAAATACATTCAATTTAGAATCACTAAAAAATGGGATCTCCTACTAACTCGCAATTCTCTTACAACTACTCTCCCTCTGTATTACAGCTAACCCTATCTACTGGCTATCTTAGACCAGTCTCAATCCAAAGTTGTAATGGAAACTCCTTCTCCGCTTGTGACTTTCAAAATGTGCTTCAAAGGGTAAATTTTGGCACTAGTTCAAGCGTGCCTCCAAAGGTAAATTCTGGCGTTGAGTTAAGGCAAATTTTAAAATCGGTTGCAACTGCCAATGTTGAAGTTCTGGAAGAATTCCCACATGCTGAGTGGTCCTTCCTCTGTGCACTTGCCAACGATGCTCCTGCATCTTACTCCCCTTGAAAAAAATTCATGGACTCCTGTCCATGAGCTCCTGCACTGATTTTCCCAACTTCTGGATGGGGGCTTCATTTTCCGAACTGGCATCCTCAATTGGTTGTCCTTTCCATTTGACCATATATTCAAAAAAGGTTTTCCTTCTAGTCTTCTTGCCAATTCTCTGATCCACAATTTTCTCCATCTGTGGCTTTTCTGCCACGGGCATCTGTTTCTCCCACTAAATCTTTCCTTGATCTCCTGATCCTTCTGTGTCATCTTTCCTGTAAGGATACAGGTCTGAAACATTGAATATGGGCGAAATGCCCACACCATCTGGTAGCTCAATCTCATAGGAATTTGCATCAAACTTCCTTAAGATCTTACAGGGTCCTATCTTCTTCATCTTCAACTTGTTATATGTTCCCCTAGGGAACCTTGCCTTCCTAAGATGTGCCAAAACCTAATCTCCTACTTCAAATTGAAGTTCCCTGCGATGTTGATCATCTATGTGCCTGTATTTCTGGTTAGAACTCTGCAATTGTTCTCTGATCTGGCTATGGAGTTTTTGCATTTCAACAGCAAAATCTTCTACTCCAGTGCTTATGATCTCACCCTGTTCCAAGTCTCTCAACTCAGACACTCCCCTGGGTTGCATTCCATATAGTATTTGGAATGGGCTCTTTCCAATGCTCCTGTTTGGTGAGTCATTGTATGCAAACTTTTCTTGTGGAAAAATCTCATCCCACTGACTATGATGCTCAGTGACTAAACTCCTTAATAAATTTCCCAAAATTTTGTTTACTACCTCAGTCTGCCCATCTGTCTGAGGGTGATAAGATGAGCTGAAGGAAAATTATGTCTCCATCTTCTTCCACAACGTCCTCCAAAAGTTACCAACAAATTTCATGTCTCTATCCGAGACAATGCTCCTGGGTAGGCCGTGAAGTCTCACAACTTCCTTGAAAAACAGATTCGCAACATGCGTTGCATCACTGGTCTTCTAGCATGGAATGAAATGTGCCAGCTTTGAAAAACTTTCCACTACCACAAATATGGAATCAAATCCCCTTTGTGTTATCGACAATCCCAACACAAAATCCATGCTTATTGCATCCCAAGGCCTCTCTGGTATTGGCGATGGATGATACAATCCAGTGTTTTGTCTTTTCCCCTTTGTGTGTTGGTAGATTCTACATCTGTTTACAAATTTTATCACCTTTGTCCTCATACCTAGCCAATAGTATGAACTACTTAACTGTGCAAACATTTTATCATGGCCAAAATGTCCAGCCAATCCTCCACTATGCTTCTCCTTCAGAAGATTGTCCCTCATTGAGCATCTTGGTATGCACAACTGATTTCCTCTGAACAACAATCCTTCCTAAACCATGAATTTTTTCCACTAACTTCTATATCTCAGCATAGGGTTTGTGCATGCTTCATATGCCTCCTTGAAGTCTGTATCATCACAATACATATCCTTAAGGTGATCAAACCCCAAGGTCTTCACCTGAAATTCCTGTAGAATTAAACATCTCTTGTTTAATGCTTCAACAACCTTGTTAGGACTCCCAGCAATATGTTTTATAACAAAAGTAAAATTTTGCATAAATTCAACCCATTTTGAATGCCTCTGATTCAGTTTTTCTTGTCTGGTTATGAATTGTAGAGCTTGGTTGTCGCTATACAATACAAATTCTTACGGACAAGATAATGCCTCCATTTCTTCAAGGCTTGAATTATGGCATAAAACTCCTTTTCATGCATGGAGTATTTCCTCTTAGTCTCATTAAGATTTTCATTGAAATAGGCAACAGTTCTGTTATCCTGACTCAAAACTGCTCCTATTGCAACACCACTTGCATCACATCTTGCCTAAAATGTCTTTTCAAAATTCGGCAAGACCAAAATTTGTTGTTCTATTATCTTCTCCTTCAGTATATTGAAGCTCCTTTCGGCCTCCTCTGTCCATTTGAATGACTTGTGCCTTTTCTTCACTGTATCCATCATTGGTGCACAAATCCCACTGAAGTCTCTAATGAACTTCCTATAGAAACTCGCCAATCCATGGAATCTCCTTACCTCGAACATGCTCCTTGGTGACGACCATTCTCTTATCGCTTTCACCTTCTCTAGATCCATCTTTAGTTCATTCGAAGAGATAACAAAACCCAAATAAATGAGTTATGTTTTCATGAAAGAGGACTTCTTCGTATTTATCAACAGCATCTCCTGTTATAGCCTCCTTATCACTAACATTAAGTGCCTCAAATGCTCCTCTTTAATCCTATTAAAGATCAGTATATCGTCCAGATATACAACCACGAATTTTCCAATGAAATCTTTCAGAATTTCATTCATCAGCCTCATAAAAGTGCTCGAGGCATTCCTTAAGCCAAATGGCATAACCAGCCAATCGTACAGACGTTCGTTTGTATTAAAGGTTGTTTTCCATTCATCACCTTCTCTCATCTTGATCTGGTGATATCCACTTTTCAGATCTATCTTAGAAAAGAAATTTTCTCCACTTAAGCAATCCATTAAATCATCCATTCTTGGTAAAGGAAATCTGTACCTGATGGTGATCTTATTGATGGCTCTCGAGTCTATGCACATTCTCCATCCTCCATCTTTCTTTGGGCTCAACACAGTTGGTATTGCGCATGGGATCAAACTCTCTCTGACCAAACCCTTATCTAGAAACTCTTGGATTTGGTTCTTCACCTCCTCATTCTCTCGAGGTGTTAATATATACGTTGCTTTGTTTGGCAGACTTGCTCCTGGTATCAATTCGATATGATGACTGATACTCCTAATGGGTGGCAATGAGTTTGGCAGCTCATCCACCACTATATCAACCAAATTATCCAACAATTCCTAAACTTCTTCAGGAAAATCATCCATTGATGTACTTGTAAGGATAACTCTGGGTTTCCTTACCATAGCAAACTACATCTCCTGCTCTTCCTTGACCTCTTTCAGGAGTTCTTTCCCACTCATGAGAAGTATGTTGGTGTTGGATTCTTCTTTCACTCTTTTCTCCTCTATTGGCAGCAACATATGTGTTCTACCATTCTTCTCCAATGTATATGTATTTTTCTTCTCATCGTGAATGATGTTTTTGTCAAACTTACACAGTCTTCCCAACAAAATATGGCATGCATCCATGGGAATTACATCACATAGGATTTCATCTTTATAACCTCATATTTTAATCTCAAACAAGCATTGTTTAGTAATCATTACCTGGTGTCCTTTTTGCAACCATGAGACCTTGTATGGATTTGGATGTGCAGTTGTCTTCAGCTACAATTTCTCCACCCTCTTTGTGGATACTAGGTTGTCAGTGATCCCACTGTCAATGATCACCTTGCATACTTTATCCTTAGTCTTGCAAGTTGTCCTGAAGAGACTATTTCTCTCTTTTCAATTTCTGCCTCTGATATTAAGAGAAATTTTCTTAACATCAGGGATGCTCCATCCTCTGCTCCCTCTGCTTCAACATATCTTCGTTGTGCTTCTAGAATGTGAGATTCTCCTCCTTCCTTCTTCTTCTCGAGGCATTCCCAAGACACGTTCCCTGTCTTTCCACAGGCATAACATCTTGCTCCTCCTCGACCTCTTCCTCTAGAAGAGTTTCTTCCACCATTCTGTCTTCCTTGGGAACTTCCTCCTTGTTCTGAGTGATTGTGTGGTTTCTCCACCTCGTCCTTAGACTTATGCACTCTGTCATGGGTAACTCCCTTGTTTTTGTTTGGAGCTAGACTCTTACCCCTTCCTCGCTAGTTCTGTTTTCTGGCCAACTTTTCCTCTGCTTTCAGTGCAAACTGATAAGCATCCTCCATGGTTATGACTTCCATCATGCTGAGCTCATCCTGGATTTCATATATCAAACCATTTATATACCTGGTGACTTTTTCTTTATCTCTCTCCCTTTGTCTAGTTCTGATGTTCAACCGGTAGAACTCCTCAGTGTACTCCTTAACTGTCATCCCTTTCTGTCTTAGGTTTTGTAGCTTCCTGAACAGATTTATCTGATAATCTTTGGGCATGAACTTAGCCTTCAGCTTGGCTACCATTTTGTCCCAACTCTTTATCCTCTTCTTGCCTTTACTTCTCCTCTCAGCCTACAGTTCGTCCCACTACAGCATTGCATGCCCTTTTAGCCTGGTGACTTCCTGCTTCACCTTCTTCTCCTCATCGACATCTTCGTAGTCGAAGTGTTTGTCCATGGATCTTATCCAATCCAATAGTTCTTCAGCATATAGACTTCCCTCATACATGGGAACCTCTATCTTAGCTCTACCTCCCAATCTGGCAACTACTCTCAACAAGCGTTCTTCGGTAGCATCCTCTCCTAGAGCTTCTTCAACCTCAACCTCTTCACTTTCTGCATCGCTGACGTCTCTAGCATCAGGTTCTCTTCTCTACATTGCTTCCACTACTTCCAATATTGCATGAAGTTCTCACATCTCCCTCTCTACATCACGGTTGGCTAAAGGTGCCTCTCCTTGTCTCCTTGGCAGCATCGTGTTGACCTCTTGTCACACACATAGAGTACAAATCCGAGTTCTCTTTCTCTTCTCTTTCACCTGAAGTCTACAGAGGAATAATAATCAACTCTGATACCACCTGATGCAGACCCGCTATCCCTCCTAAGGGCTGCGTGACCTCCCGGTCAGGATCTCTGATTCTGGAGTCAGAACGACTCTCTTGGTTATGAACTGGAACCTCTATCTCCAAGTCCACAGGCCCTTGTTTGTGTTTTTCCTGTGCAAACCAACACTAGGCGTGAGCCCCCACTCCACATGATCGCAGGCATGACCACGGGCTTAACCTAAAATGAGCGTCGCATTTCGTGACTCTGGGGTTTCCAATACAACAAGGCCTTGGCTCCTCCAAGTCTCGAAACCCCGATGAGGGATAATGGAGGTTAGCCCCTCTCTTTCCCCAACTCATGTGACCACACGCTCGTAACCACAATATTTATCACGAAGATGCGTCTGACTCCTCCAAGCCACGAATGCCAAAATCGCGATGACATGGGATCTATGGCCCAGATCTCCCCTTGGCCGATGGTTGTGATCACTTTGGCATTTTGCGTTTCATGACTTCACCCTTCACGAAGTCCGTTCGTTCCTCCTTCTAGTCGTCGAAATGTTGAGACACTCCCTCGCTACAGATCAACAGCCCTAATCCTCTGAAGATCTGATGGGCCTAATCTTGTTGGGATTTTGTGGATCGAGAGTCCTGGGCTGTTGTACCTTCATACTCTTGATTCCCTATTTCACGATTGAAATCGACGGGCTTCAGCCCCTTAAGATCTAACGATCCAGATATTATCCTCGTGAATCGTGATTCCATGTTTCGAAGTTTTGGAAATCAAGGACCTTTGTCCTCCCAAATCGCGATAGCTGATATCACGAAATGGAACAACGGTCCAGATCTATTAGGAATCGACGACTGCTATCCCTCCTGAGTTTTGGGCATTGAAAGGCCCTCGTCGTTAACCTTCTCGCAGTTCCACTTGACCCAATGGATTGTGGGATGTCGACGTTTCCTCCTCGAGGCTCTCCACCATTTGTTCAAGTCTTCGTAGGTTTTCCCTCTTAGACATACGCAACGTTAATGCTTGCGCACTTATCTTGAATCAGACGGTCATTTATTTTCCACCATGATCTGATGATCAATAATGCTCATCCTCCTGAGCTTTTAGTCTCTCAGGCTTAGAAATTCTCTGAGTCCCTGAAGGTTTCGAACTTCATTTCTCCTAGGAAATGGGTTCTTGGATCTTGATAACACTTATCTGAAGTGTTATTCTTCTTGAGCTTTGCCTTGTGCAGACTTTGATTTCCCGTGCACTCCTTGCATCTAAGGGATCTTGATAACTTAGATCCAAGGGATTTCTCATAGAGAAATTCCTCACCCAATTTCTTGGCATTCCTCTTTGGCTCGATGCACACCTTGCAGAGCTTCAAACGAAGAGAAACAATTGAAACTAAAAAACCAACGTTCACAATTCCATTCTCCCCTTTGGAGATTCATTCACTTTCTCATAAAAAAACATAAATGACAGGAAATTGCAAACATTGTTCACACCCCATGTATTTGGATCAATTTTCCTTCTGTTATATTCACAAGTGCCAAAATGGCTACAAAATACATTCAATTTACAACCACTGAAAATTGGGATCTCTTGCTAACTCGCAGTTCTCTTACAACTAATCTCTCTCTGTATTGCAGCTAACCCTATCTGGTCATACCAAAAATCTATTTAACTCCGAGATATTTTTAGGGTTTCCCCTGCCTACTTATCTACTCTAAAAACTAAATCTACTGGTTATCTTAGACCAGTCTCAATCCAGAGCCATAATGGAAACTCCTGCTTCGCTTGTGACTTTCAAAATGTGCCTCAAAGGGTAAATTTTGGCACTGGTTCAAGCGTGCCTCCAAAGGTAAATTTTGGTGTTGAGTTAAGGTGGATTTCAAAATCGGTTCCAACTGCCAACGTTGAAGTTCTGGAAGAACTCCCACATGTTGAGTGGTCCTGCCTCTGTGCGCTTGCCAACAATGCTCCTGCATCAAATAAACTATAGTCATGGGAGGAATTCAAAGGCTTAAATATCAGTTTGTGTAGTGAGGAGACCGAATCTAATGGACATAGGAGCAAGGTGGAGCCATCATAATTGATGGAGCCAGTAGAATTGGTAGAGACTATGGGGAGTTTGAGAGTATAAGTGCCACTTTATAGATTTGATAATGAGAAGATAATAAGAGATTAGTAAGAACAAAATCAAATAAATAGTCAATTGTTGCAAATCCTAAACCTATTTCAAAGACAAGTGAAGAATCGATTAGGCTCAAGACATGAGGGAGAAGGTAGACCCTATGTAAGGAGAGATAACTACAAAGGATCCAACACTTAATAAGTGCTAGTAGAACTCGAAGACATCACTACTCACCTACTCATTCATCCATGAATTTTTATGCATCTGAATAGTCAAGGAGCATCCTAGAAGTGCCTCATGCTAGGCATCAAAGAAGAATATATGAGTTGGACAGCCTGCAAGGAGAGATTAGGAAGCCTAAGTCATCAATATTTGATGGTGAAAACAAAAGGGGAGATGATGTCAAAGCCTAGTTTCTTAGAATCAGAAAATATTTTTAGTTCCATAGCTACTCATCTAACCTAGTAGTTGCCATATACCATTTTCATGGAAATTATTCTATGTGGTGGGATTGGTTGAAGAAAATCAAGCACATTGATGAGAAAACATTTCTTGGAAGCAATTCACAAAATGTTTTCAGCAGTAATATCTTTCAGAGAAATATTATGACAATAATATGCAAGAGTTTTTTGAACTCAAGTTGGGTAGCATTCAACCATGGAAGAATATGAAAAACAATTCTTGGAATTCCTGAGGTATGTGGGTTTTATCAAAGAGAAGAAGGTGAAAATACAAAGGTTTCTAAGTGGACTACCATCTTTTTACAAAGAAAAAATTCAATTTGATGAACCTAAAACTTTGGTAGAGACCATTAGAAAGGTAAGTACCTCTATGAGCAAGGCAAAGGCAAATAAACTTTTTAGAAATCTTGGAAAGATAAGAAGGGGGAGAAATTATATCAGAGAATGAAGGGATTCAAACATTCTTTCAATAGAAACAGTCCTAATGTATATTGGAGAAATAAGCATCCTAAGAATGAATCCAAGATGGAAGACTCATTAGGAAAAAGGGGAAGGATTCCAATCAAATGTCGGGGATGTAAGTAAGATTACATGTACAAATATTTCCCTCACGGGGAAGAAAAAATGAGGACATTGCACAACATTCAAGAGGCTACTATAGTGGAAGACATGGGTAGAAATATTCCAAGGATATAGGTAACCCTAGAATATCGACAAGCAGAGAATTGGTCCCATATGATTGAGTTGGAAGGTAAGATTATAAATCAATATGTTGTTATTTTAATTGATTCAAGAGAAAGCCATAGTTACATTGATCCTAAAGTAGTGGACATATTCCATTTGATGAAAAGTAATCTTGAAATATCATGGTTGGTTCAGTTAGCCATTAGGACCAAAAGAAGGATCAATGAGATTGTCAGAGGTTGTCCAATAGATATTAATGGAGTGAATACCAATGCTGACAGGAATATAATAACATTAGGATCTTGTGATATCCTAATTGGAATGGAATGGTTGGGAAAGCATCATGTATCCTAGATTTCCATAAGAAGACATTTACATATCTTGATGAACAAGGAGAGCAAAGCATTGCGCAAGGAATTCCAAGACCCATTTCTATCAAGGAGATTCCAGCCTTATAACTGAAGAAATGTTTTAGGAAAGAATGTCAATTGTATGCAACTCATGTGGAGGATCCAGACATGACCAAAGGGCCAAGTCTTGAATATTTTTCAATATTGCAAGAGTTTGAATATGTATTCAAAGAAATATCAGGATTTCCACCAAAGAGGGATATAGATTTCTCTATCAATTTAGTGCCTAGAGTTTCCATAGTGTCCAAGACTCATTATAGAATGAATACACTAGAATTAAAATAATTACAAATGCAACTAGAAGAATTGTTGAAAAATGGGTACATATGCCCAAGTGTGTCACCTTGGGGAGCACCAGCACTCTTTGTGAAAAAAAAAGGATGGAACATTGAGGCTATGTATTGACTTTAGAAAGTTGAGTAAATCCACTATGAAATACAAATACCCTCTACTAAGAATTGATGAATTTTTTTATCAGATAAGAGGAACAAAGATATTTTCAAAAATAGACTTAAGATCGGGATATCAACAAGTGAGAATCAAGGAAGAAGACAACAGTAAGACAACCTTCAGAACTAGGTATAGGCATTATGAATTTGTAGTGATGATATTTGGACTAACCAATGCACCAATTGAATTTATGTGCTTAATGAATAGCATATTTAGAAACTATTTGGATAAGTTTGTCGTTATGTTTTTGGATAACATACTTGTTTATTCCAAGTTAGAGGAAGAACATGAGCATCATTTGAGATTGGTTCTACAAGTTCTAAGGGAGCATCAGTTGTATGTCAAGTTGAGCAAGTGCTCTTTTTACCAAGAGAATATCCATTATTTGAGGCACGCCATTTTATAGGAAGGCATAGCAGTAGATCTAGAAAATATTGAAGCCATTAGAGGATGGCCAACAACAAATAATGTTTCATAAGTCATATATTTTATAGGATTAGTCGGATACTACATGATATTTATAGCAGGATTCTCTAAAATTGTTCATCCCATCACTTATTTACAAAAGACAAGAATTAAGTTTGAATGGACATCAAAGTGTGAATAAAGTTTTCATTTATTGAAAGAGTTACTTACTAGTGCACCAATTTTGAAGATTGTTGATCCAAATAAAAAAAAATTGATATGCACAGATGTATGCAAAGAAGGACTTGATGGAGTCCTCACTCATAATGGGTATATCATTAGTTTTGTGTCCAAAAAGCTTAAAGAACTTGAGAGGAATTATGGAACACGTGATTTGAAACTCTTTTTCATAGTCCATGCATGTTAAGCCCTAATATTGGCTCATTACCCATTAATTGGGGCATATTATATTAGTAATGTTATTTTATTTATGTCAGCTTTAGGCCATTAGTTGTAATTATACCTCATAGTCTCCTATATATACCAAGGAGACATTTTCATTTTGAATCATCTTGTACTTGAACATTTAAGTGGGGTAAAAGGAGGTTGCCCCCTCGAAGAGGCTTATTATTTGAAATTATCTCTTTTTCAAGGCGTTGAGTACTTTTTCTGAGGTTTTTCTATGCTATATTGATATTTGGTTCTTAAAATATGGTATCAGAACACAAGGTCTTGGGGTTTCGCTGCTACATCTGAGACACCATGGAATTTTCTCTATAACTTTTTTTCTATAATGTTTTAGAAGGAACGGCTTGGAGGGTATTTAGTAGATAGATCAATGTATGGTGGTTTAACAATTCATCCCCTGTGGCCTTATACTTTCGGAGATACAGCCTGTACAAGATAGGGTTCTGGAATCATCTTGAACCGAGTCATTGCAGAATTTTCACTATAAAAACTTTTTTGTAACGTTTCAGACCCTAAAATCTAGAGGATATTTACAAAAATTAGTAAGGTATCTGTGGTAAAAAAATTTACTTCTGGGTCATCTTATATTTGTAGATACACCCTGTGTAAGATAGGGTATCTAACTAGTCCTATTGACTAGTCTCAAGAAGGTGTTCCAGGTAAAACAAGCATAACCTCTTCCTAGAGTATCCAAATTGAGTGGGACTAGTTTCAATGGATCGTGGACAGTCTTTAGTATTTCTGGTACGAGTTTTAGAATTTTATATCAATTATTTTGTGCGGGGCACGCTATACAAGTGAGATCTCCTCGAAAGGCCAACAATTTGCAAGTTGTGGGGAAGTTACCGTAAATTCCACTTGGCACATCCAATTTTGATCATACCTATGGAATTGCAGAGAAGAAATATCAGATAACTACATAAAATAAAGTTTCATACCTAGAAGGGTCGAAACTTGGGAGATACAATAGAAGAAATATTGTCTAGCAGAACCACCTCAAAATCAAGGTTCAAAAGTGATACTTGGCCAACATGCCACCAAAAAAGGGAACTTCTACACCAAATAAGCCTCCAGAAAATCTTACTTGGACTCTTGATGAAGGTGACGAAATGCGTAGGGACATAAATGAACTACAAAAGAAGATGGATTCAATGCAATCTATGTTGGATACTAAGATGGATGGTTTAAAAGGGGAGATCAAGGAAGTATTGAAAAATTTCGTAATAGAGAAGACACCTGAAAGTGAAAATGCATCCCATGAAATTCATGATGAGGACACAAGGAAGGTGAATCA
>JASDQU010244163.1:43452-71216 GCA_032191745.1 Picea mariana | reverse complement strand
TATGCGACGTCGCTCCGAACCCCGTCGTAACACCATAGCTATCCGTCCCATTCGCCATACTATCCATCACCCAATTACTGCTCTCGTCCACCCGCGCCTTCGCGCCGGTCTCGAGTTCGACTCTCACGGACCCCAATCTCCTCGCCACGGCTGCCACCTGGGCAATCGTGAGATCGGATCCCTGGAGCTTCACGACCGGGGCACGAAACTCCTCCACCATTCGTTTCACTTCCTCGAAGTGAGATCCCTTCATGGACTCTGCTGCGGCTGCCCAATTCAGCGGATCGTGTAAAGACGCCGTTCCACCATTTCCCGCACAGAATTTCACTTCGCCTGCGAATTCCTGAGTCGCCATTTGCAGTCTAATTAAACAAACAAATAATTCACAATTCAAACTTCAGCAAGATGAACCTCAGAATTCGAACACAATTCAAACTTCAGCACGATGAACTTCAGAATTGGAGCCGAATGCTATTGCGTTCTCAGTCTCAGAGCTCAGGGGGTATTTATACGATTACTTTCTCAGAGTTCGAACAATTTAACACGAAATGGGTATAGTTGAGATTTCATCATGACCGTTCTTTACGTGATAGATCGGACGGTCGCTGTGACACGCATATATATATGCAAGCATGACACAAGCATAAGGTCAAAATGCTGGCGAGGTCAAAGTAGAGGTGGAGGTTGGTGAAAGCCATGTCCTCAAGTTTGCACAATCTTTTTCAATGATTTTTGCGTGGTCTCGCTTTACTGCGAAGGTTTCTAAAATAAATTTTATCCAATTTTTAAAAGGGAAGAGGGCCAAATTTTTCGGTTCCCCTTGGTTTTTTTAAGTTAAAGATATTTTCCTTATTTACTAATTACTAATTACTATTATTTTTACAAAACAGTATAGAACGCTAAAGTGAACGGTGTATAAACTATCAGATCTAAAAGCAATTTAGATCAACAACTTATATACCACCTTTACAGTATTCAATATTGCTTAGCAAGATATACCACTTTTTACAGTGTTCAATATTACATAGCAAGATAAATATTAACCACTATTTATTTTTTTGGGTAGTGAGATAAAATTTCTATAAAAAAATAACACTACCTTTTCAAAAACTTTAAATAACATTAACAAATTAAAGTATTTTTCATAATCCAAATAATATAGCATGCTTACCAACCGCCATTTCGTTATGTTGACTGTACTTCCTCTCGTGAACCATTTCCACTATAATGCCAGACCACCGTGTTGAAAAGTCATGGTGGGCACCTCGAAAAAATAGATAATGCATTTTATAATGTATTAAGTGATAATCCATGTAAATACAAACGCGTTCTTCTGTATAGAAACTTTCCACTTCAACTTGCTTTTGGGGTTCCTTTGGGAACTTTCAACTTCAACTTGCTTTTGGGATTGCGCAATAGAGAGGCAAAATCTGTAAGGATATGGTGAAAACAATACGTACCTTTTTGTTAACGTTATTTCACTGTAACATGGTTGTCGTATACATTATGATATCAAAGTGTCGGTATTATTGTTTTAAAAGTGAACAACTTTTGTTTTGAAACTTTCGACTCATTCTCAACTTACTTTATATGGAAAATCCTTATGGATTTTTTTCCACTTATTATATAATTTGGATTGATTATAGTGAATAAATATTTATTATAGACGCTCATTTTTGGGGTGTTTATCTTTTTAGTCTTATCACAATGGGCCAAAGTATCATCGGAGATTTGAACCTAACATGGGAGGGTGTGAGACCTATCACCCAACCATTCGGAAAAACCACCTCAAATAGGAGGGTTATAGTAGTATTGTTGAAGGATTAATATTTCCATAAAGGTTATCTCCTTATTAGATAAGGGGAGTTGAGTGGGCCTAATGGTTAAGAGTATGTGTTTCCTCTTAGGAGATTATAAGTTTGAATTTGGAGGGGGGTAGGGTATGTATGCCTATGTAAACTTAAGTATTCAAAACACTGTGTAGAGGGGGTCCCTTGTTTGACAAACAAGGGGGTTTCATACATCAATCTGTTGTCTGGCTAGGCCGTGGCCTTAAAATTAGATTATTATTACTATTGCATTAGATTTTAGTGAACTAGGAATACCATAAGGATAAGACATAAGCGGGACATAGAACTACATCAATAGTGGTTGGTTATTTTATCTGCACTCTGTATTTTGTATGCAAAGTCAAGTCATTGTTCGACGAACACTATGTGGAAACAATATGTACCCTTTTGTTGAGGTTATTTCATTGTAATATGGTTGTTGTATGCATGGCAATGTTAAATATCGACACTATTGCTTCAAAAGTGTACAACTACAACGTTGAATAAAATATATTTATCCATGTGCATCAATCAATGAGAAGATATTTTTTAAGTAAATAAAAATGCACGATGCATAGAAAATTTTCTATACAATTTTTTATTTATTGCTATATCCCATATGGACAAAAAGGTCATGGCAACAAGAGTTTTCAGGTTATCTAAAACATAGACTAAACTTTTGGATTGGTGATGTAGGGTCATCCTTGAAATGACCAAGTCTACAAGCATTCTCGATGAGTATGATATGAGCAAGCACAACACAAGCTAGTGTGATATAGACGAGTGCAACACAAATGCACATCATAGAGGCTATATTGTGGGTGCAATGGATGAAAAAATAAAAATGTAGTTTAGGCAGAGATAAAGGATGCAAGTGACGGTGGGAGGAGTGTGTGCAAGTGGAAAGGTGAATTCAAGTTTATTAGATATGATTCGGGCACATGTGAGAAGAAATACACATAATAGGCGCATCTCAATGAATGAAGACGGTGAGCAAGACAAGCACACATGTGATAGAGGAAGTGCAACCATGTAAGCTCAAGAGTGATATTAGAAGTTGAAATGACAAGCGCGGTTTGTAAGCACCAAATCAAGCTACAAAGTCTCAACAAACACTAAAGCGATAAATTGGACATGAAGAAACAATCAAAATAGTTAAAAAGTTTGAGGATGATAGACAAAAATCCAACATGAGAATAAATAAAATTGATGTCATTAGACTCAAATCGAAAAGTCCATAACCAATGTTAAGAATGTTAAACACTTAAATTCAGATATAATTTCCATATCCAATCTTAAGAATGTTAAACACTTAAATTTAAACATAATTTTATACTTTTAACACAACTCATTTAACAAGATCAAGACAACCTATTGCAGATCCATTATCATAACACCTATCCAACCATAAAATAGTAGCAAGAACAATAAACAATTGCAGTTGAGACACATATTTTATAGTCACATGATCTTGAGTGTTGAGAGAAAAGCCTATTTGAAAATGCATTATAGCAAGACATGTCTATGTCCATGTCTCAACTTTGTCCTATATGAGGGTGGGCGTGGGGGGAATAAATAGTGAAAAACATATTATATGAGGGTGGGGGTGGGAGGAATAAATAGTGAAAAACATATTATATTATGTTTTTCACTATTTATTCCCCCCACCCCCACCCTTATTTATTCCCCCCACCCCCACCCTTATATAGGGGGATATATGTTTTTCACTATTTATTCCCCCCACCCCCACCCTTATATAGGGGGAATAAATAGTGAAAAACATATTATATGAGGGTGAGGGTGGGGTTGGAGGTGGAGGGAATAGATAGTAAAAAATATATTATATGAGGGTAGGGGTAGGGGGAATAAAGAGTGAAAAACATAATACAATATGTTTTTTACTATTTATTCCCCCCACCCCCACTCTCACCCTCATATATGAGGTTATATGAGGGTGGGGTGGAGGGAATAAATAGTAAAACACATAATATAATATGTTTTTTACTATTTATTCCCCCCACTCCCACCCTTATAATATATAAGGGTGGGAGTGGGGGGAATAAATAGTAAAAAACATATTATATTATGTGTTTCACTATTTATGAACCCTCATATGAGGGTGGGAGTGGGGAATAAATAGTAAAAAACATATTATATTATGTGTTTCACTATTTATTCCCTCCACCCCACCCTCATATAACCTCATATATGAGGGTGAGAGTGGGGGTGGGGGGAATAAATAGTAAAAAACATATTGTATTATGTTTTTCACTCTTTATTCCCCCTACCCCTACCCTCATATAATATGTTTTTTACTATTTATTCCCTCCACCTCCAACCCCACCCTCACCCTCACCTTCACCCTCATATAATATGTTTTTCACTATTTATTCCCCCTATATGAGGGTGGGGGTGGGGGTGGAGGTGGGGGGAATAAATAGTGAAAAACATATTATAATATGTTTTTCACTATTTATTCCCCCCACGCCCACCCTCATATAGGACAAAGTTGAGACATGGACATAGACATGTCTTGCTATAATGCATTTTCAAATAGGCTTTTCTCCCAACACTCAAGATCATGTGACTATAAAATATGTGTCTCAACTGCAACTGTTTATTGTTCTTGCCACTATTTTATGGTTGGATAGGTGTTATGATAATGGATCTGCAATAGGTTGTCTTGATCTTGTTAAATGAGTTGTGTTAAAAGTATAAAATTATGTTTAAATTTAAGTGTTTAACATTCTTAAGATTGGTTATGGAAATTATATCTGAATTTAAGTGTTTAACATTCTTAACATTGGTTATGGACTTTTCGATTTGAGTCTAATGACATCAACTTTATTTATTCTCGTGTTGGATTTTTTTCTATCATCCTCAAACTTTTTAACTATTTTGATTGTTTCTTCATGTCCAATTTATCGCTTTAGTGTTTGTTGAGACTTTGTATCTCGATTTGGTGCTTACAAACTGCGCTTGTCATTTCAACTTCTAATATCACTCTTGAGCTTACATGGTTGCACTTCCTCTATCACATGTGTGCTTGTCTTGCTCACCGTCTTCATTCATTGAGATGCGCCTATTATGTGTATTTCTTCTCACATGTGCCCGAATCATATCTAATAAACTTGAATTCACCTCTCCACTTGCACACACTCCTCCCACCGTCACTTGCATCCTTTATCTCTGCCTAAATTACATTTTTATTTTTTCATCCATTGCACCCACAATATAGCCTCTATGATGTGCATTTGTGTTGCACTCTTCTATATCACACTAGCTTGTGTTGTGCTTGCTCATATCATACTCATCTAGAATGCTTGTAGACTTGGTCATTTCAAGGATGACCCTACATCACCAATCCAAAAGTTTCGTCTATGTTTTAGATAACCTGAAAACTCTTGTTGCCATGACCTTTTTGTCCATATGGGATATAGCAATAAATAAAAAATTGTATAGAAAATTTTCTATGCATCGTGCATTTTTATTTACTTAAAAAATATCTTCTCATTGATTAATGCACATGGATAAATATATTTTATTCAACGTTGTAGTTGTACACTTTTGAAGCAATAGTGTCGATATTTTAACATCGCCATGCATACAACAACCATATTACAATGAAATAACCTCAACAAAAGGGTACATATTGTTTCCACATAGTGTTCGTTGAACAATGACTTGACTTTGCATACAAAATACAGAGTGCAGATAAAATAACCAACCACTATTGATGTAGTTCTATGTCCCGCTTATGTCTTATCCTTATGGTATTCCTAGTTCACTAAAATCTAATGCAATAGTAATAATAATCTAATTTTAAGGCCACGGCCTAGCCAGACAACAGATTGATGTATGAAACCCCCTTGTTTGTCAAACAAGGGACCCCCTCTACACAGTGTTTTGAATACTTAAGTTTACATAGGCATACATACCCTACCCCCCTCCAAATTCAAACTTATAATCTCCTAAGAGGAAACACATACTCTTAACCATTAGGCCCACTCAACTCCCCTTATCTAATAAGGAGATAACCTTTATGGAAATATTAATCCTTCAACAATACTACTATAACCCTCTTATTTGAGGTGGTTTTCCCGAATGGTTGGGTGATAGGTCTCACACCCTCCCATGTTAGGTTCAAATCTCCGATAATACTTTGACCCATTGTGATAAGACTAAAAAGATAAACACCCCAAAAATGGGCGTCTACAATAAATATTTATTCACTATAATCAATCCAAATTATATAATAAGTGGAAAAAAATCCATAAGGATTTTCCATATAAAGTAAGTTGAGAATGAGTCGAAAGTTTCAAAAGAAAAGTTGTTCACTTTTAAAACAATAATACCGACACTTTGATATCATAATGTATACGACAACTATATTACAGTGAAATAACGTTAACAAAAAGGTACGTATTGTTTTCACCATATCCTTACAGATTTTGCCTCTCTATTGCGCAATCCCAAAAGCAAGTTGAAAGTTCCCAAAGGAACCCCAAAAGCAAGTTGAAGTGGAAAGTTTCTATACAGAAGAACGCGTTTGTATTTTCATGGATCACCTAATTTTTCGAATGGGATTATCACTTAATACATTATAAAATGCATTATCTATTTTTTCGAGGTGCCCACCATGACTTTTCAACACGGTGGTCTTGCATTATAGTGGAAATGGTTCACGAGAGGAAGTACAGTCAACATAACGAAATGGCGGTTGGTAAGCATGCTATATTATTTGGATTATGAAAAATACTTTAATTTGCTAATGTTATTTAAAGTTTTTGAAAAGGTAGTGTTATTTTTTTATAGAAATTTTATCTCACCACCCAAAAAAATAAATAGTGGTTAATATTTATCTTGCTATGTAATATTTTATTTTAGAAACCTTCGCAGTAAAGCGAGACCACGCAAAAATCATTGAAAAAGATTGTGCAAACTTGAGGACATGGCTTTCACCAAGCTCCACCTCTACTTTGACCTCGCCAGCACTTTGACCTTATGCTTGTGTCATGCTTGCATATATATATGCGTGTCACAGCGACCGTCCGATCTATCACGTAAAGAACGGTCATGATGAAATCTCAACTATACCCATTTCGTGTTAAATTCTTCGAACTCTGAGAAAGTAATCATATAAATACCCCCTGAGCTCTGAGAGAACGCAGTAGCATCGTCCTGAAGTTCATCTTGCTGAAGTTTGAATTGTGAATTATTTGTTTGTTTAATTAGACTGCAAATGGCGACTCAGGAATTCGCAGGCGAAGTGAAATTCTGTGCGGGAAATGGTGGAACGGCGTCTTTACACGATCCGCTGAATTGGGCAGCCGCAGCAGAGTCCATGAAGGGATCTCACTTCGAGGAAGTGAAACGAATGGTGGAGGAGTTTCGTGCCCCGGTCGTGAAGCTCCAGGGATCTGATCTCACGATTGCTCAGGTGGCAGCCGTGGCGAGGAGATTGGGGTCCGTGAGAGTCGAACTCGAGACCGGCGCGAAGGCGCGGGTGGACGAGAGCAGTAATTGGGTGATGGATAGTATGGCGAACGGGACGGATAGCTATGGTGTTACGACGGGGTTCGGAGCGACGTCGCATAGGCGTACGCGCCAGGGTGAGGCGCTGCAGGAGGAACTGATCCGGTTCCTCAATGCGGGTATATTTGGGGGCTGCGGGGATTCGAACTCGCTACCTCGCGATACGACGAGGGCGGCGATGCTGGTGCGGGCTAATACGTTGCTGCAAGGCTACTCGGGGATCCGCTGGGGGATTCTGGAGGCCATGAGCGGCTTGTTGAATGCCGGAATTACGCCCAGGTTGCCGTTGCGAGGTACGATAACGGCGTCTGGGGACCTCGTGCCGCTATCGTACATAGCGGGTCTGTTGACGGGGCGGCCGAATGCGAGAGCCGTGACGGCGGACGGGACGGAGCTCGGAGCGGCGGAGGCGCTGGCCGCAGCCGGGGTGGAGAACGGGCCATTTGAGCTACGGCCTAAGGAAGGGCTGGCGCTTGTCAACGGGACGGCCGTCGGGTCGGCTCTGGCGGCCACGGTGCTCTTCGATGCCAACGTGATCGTGCTTCTGTCGGAGGTGCTGTCGGCGTTGTTCTGCGAAGTCATGCAAGGGAATCCGGAATTCACTGATCATCTCACGCATAGGCTCAAGCACCACCCGGGTCAGATCGAGGCGGCAGCGATCATGGAGCACCTCCTAGATGGCAGCTCATACATGAAGGCTGCCGCTGCGAAGCACCACGAGGCCGACGCGTTGTCAAAGCCCAAGCAGGACCGCTACGCTCTGCGCACTGCCCCGCAGTGGCTCGGTCCACAGGTCGAGGTGATACGTGCGTCGACTCACATGGTGCAGCGAGAGATCAACTCCGTCAACGACAACCCCCTTATCGACGCCGTCCGCAACAAGGCGCTCCACGGCGGCAACTTCCAGGGGACACCTGTTGGCGTTGCCATGGACAACGCACGCCTGGCTCTCGCTGCCGTTGGCAAGCTCATGTTCGCCCAGATGTCGGAGCTCGTCAACGACTTTTACAATAACGCTCTCCCATCGAATCTCAGCGGTGGGCCCGACCCCAGCCTGGACTACGGTTTCAAAGGTGCCGAGATCGCCATGGCCGCTTATACCTCAGAGCTCCAATTTCTTGCCAATCCGGTGACAACACACGTCCAGAGCGCCGAGCAACACAACCAGGACGTCAACTCTCTCGGCCTCATCTCCGCCCGAATGACGGCCCAGGCCGTCGAGATCCTGAAGCTCATGACTTCGACGTACCTCGTGGCGCTCTGCCAGGCCATCGAYYTACGACACCTGGAAGAGAATTTACAGACCGCAGTCCGACAAGCTGTCGCACAAGCCTGCAAGAAGACCCTAGTTGTGGGACCCCAAGGAGAGCTCCTCGATTCTCGCTTTTGCGAGAAGGACCTCCTCAAGGCCGTCGAGAGGGAGCCGGTCTTCTCCTACATCGACAACCCCTGCAGCGCTACCTCCGTTCTGACCACGAAGCTCCGCCAGGTGCTCTTTGAACACTCGCTCGAAAAGACAACCGACAACGACGCTTCGACCCTTACCAGAATCCCGGCATTCGAAGAGGAGATCAAAGCCCGCATCGTTGCCGAGGTTCAGGAGACGAGGGGAGCCTTCGAAAGTGGCGCCGCCCTTGTTCCCAACAGAATCAAGGATTGCCGCTCCTATCCGCTGTACGAGTTCGTGAGACTGGAGCTCGGTACTTCGTTGCTCGTGGGCACCAATAGTCACTCTCCTGGCGAGGACTTCGACAAGGTGTTCGTTGCTATCAACGAAGGCAAGGCGGTGGAACCGTTGTTCAAGTGCCTCGAGAGATGGAACGGCGCCCCCATTCCCATTTGAATTTTGAATTGAATTAAACTAAACAACGCAACATAAGGTAAGTGGATGTTGCCAAAAGTGTATAGATCTGTACAATATTGCAATGTTCTTTATTTCCTACCGACTTCTGTTTCTAGGAAAGTATTTTGTATGTATATTATATAAACACATCTTTCAGTATTTGTGATACATTATACAACTTCAAAATCTTATCTCCTGTATTTAATTTTTTCCCAAAGTGCATTTTTTAAATGTGAATTGTTTATCATGAAATATAAGAGTTCACCATATGGCTCGTAGGAATTGAATTTGAGAAGGGAGGATGATACTCCTTTTAATTGATGGTGTAAAATCCAATTAACACAATATTATATTAATTTTGGAATCTTGTTATCTAAACAACAACTATACACTGGATATAAACAACATGAAACTTGATATACAAGTATTTATGTAACAACATGAAACTTGATATACACGTATTATTGGATTAATAATTTATTAAGGAAATATGAATAGATTCATATCCACTATTTCTATGAGCTAATTTACATAGTTCTACAAATTTGAGAAGAAAGAGAGACAAAGAGAATAAGACAATATGTTCTAAGCTATGGGTTTTTGTGCATAATTATGTACTTAAGTATGTGTTTATAATTAGGATAATGTAGAAATTTTGGAAAGATTTTGTCCCATCTAAAATTTCCACCTCATTTTTATGAGGTCACAGATTTATTCCATAGATTTTTTAGCCTCAGTGTTGAAACTATTTCTTCAAGAGCCTCATAAGAAATTCCAACATTGTCCAACACTACTAAGAAACTCAAGAATGTACACACTGCCATGACTTCGAGCATAGGTCTTTTTGGCAACTCTTAGGGCAAGATCTATCTCAATACATAGATCTAAAAATTACTTCAATTACAACATAAATATAAAAACAACAAATTATATCTAAAAGTTTCATTAAGCATACTAAAACAACATAACATTCAAACCTGTCATCCTAACAAATCAATGCACTAAAACAACCGTGAAATTTGCTCATTACATGAGAAAACCCATATTTGAAAATCGACTCTACATTCAAAAATTTAGGCAATAATGGTACACTTCATATTATCATAATAATGAAGATATATTACAATACCTCAATGTGTCCCAAGTAGGTACAACAAGTCCTTTCAATGCATCCCTAGCAAGGACTCTTCAATGCCACCCAAACCCTAGCTAGGTCAGCCATAATCATTGCAAACAGTGATTAGATACCAAGGTTAAGCAAGACATTCACCAAGCTCTACAAGCCAATCCTTGTAGCAACCTTCCAAACAAGCCAACATCACACCAATTGTAAAACCCCAAGATCTCTCATTTGCGTCACACAAGCTATTTGGAGATTCACATACTTGCATCCCACAAGTTATAATACTCAACACTTGCATCTCACTAACCAAGGAAGCCCAACAGTAGCAACCCATAAGAACTAATCCTTGTTACAAGAGTAATACATGGTCTTCTAAGATTTTTGAAATAGTGAGCGTCATAGAAACTATCAATCTGTAAGATACAAAGTCGTTAATAATAAAGTTTCGCTAGGGCACAACATGCTAATTACTAGAAAACTGATCTGGCTTCACTTCATTATTCAAAAGCTACATCAACATAAATGAAAAATCATACAACAATAAGTTACATTCTCTGTATACTTTCTCACGTAGATCTTGTTGTTATTAATAATAAAGTGGCATGCTCCTTTCTCTCTTGTAAATTAAGAGGAGTGACCTACAAGTAAGGTAAAACCTGAACCCTAGATTAGATTCACAAATGAAGAATGGGTCCACAAGTGGAACACTCTACATGTACCAAGTGGGGAGACACATACCCACAAGTTCCAATTCACTTATTCCACATATTTTTATGCAACACTACATATTGTTTTGCACCCATAAGTGCCAACTCACCCACTCCAAATAATTTTAAGCAACACTACATATTTTTATGCAACAAGTGCACCCTCCTAGTCCAAGCCACAATAGATGAAAAATGAACTATGACACAAAACACGCATCATTGAAACTCTCTCCCACAAAGCAATCTCTCCAAGGGAAATGATCCTCATGGACTAAGTGCTCATAAAACTAAAAGAGAATGAAGAACACGTATGGGGCAAACAAAACTAACATATTAACGTGGCAAGATAGCACAACAAAGTATTGACATGAACAAATATTAAAACAACAAAAACCAATCTACCACTCGAAAACTATATAACTATAATCTTAACATGACACAATACTATTTTATCTAATAATCTGCATTAAAAGTATCCAATACAATGTTCATTTAACGTTGATAATTCTATGCAATATTACACTTTGAACACAACACTTAAATATATGCACTTAAACAATTTCTTGAGATTTTATTTTTAATGTGATAACTTTACTTTTCCAGACATCTTGAGAACTCCACGTACCATTCGAGTTTCTACCATCCTCTTCAATTATGAAACATTTTGATAATCATATTTTTCCATGGGCCAATAATGCAAAAGTTTTCCAATATGATTTTAAAAACACTATAATATACTTTCAAGCATACTATAAGTAATGTGCCTTACAATTATGTTCAAAGGATTTGGCCATGCTTTTTATTTAGTTTCAATAGAATTCAATGATCTGATCTCTACTAAAATATTTTATAAATGGGTAGAAATTTTAATATGCCTTATGTAAGGATTTTTGGGACACCCACCGAGCGGACACACTCTTTGGACATATTCAACAATGGAACAAATGAAGAGCACAAGGAGGAAATGATCGGTTGATAAAGCAAAGATGTTTGAGTGTGGGTAGAGGCACCTTGGGGTATGATGGTGACGTGAGAGACCAAGGGGGCACACACCCTTCTTCCCTTGCAACAAATGACGAAGAATTGGGTTGTGTTTGGGAAAGGGCAAGGAAATTTGGGAGCACACCCAAGGAGTGGAACCGGTTTCTCTTAGTAGCATGGGCACGCTGAAGAGGTTGAATGATTCCATCGGCACACCCATGGAGAGTCGCAACAATCGACACAAGGAAGAGCACAAGGCAAGGGGATCATGCCCAAGGATGGGGCGTGCCAGTCCAAGAGACGAACGATTGATGGGTGAGCGGGCTTAGATGGGCGCACTGGGTCCACAATGTTGGGGTACATGCTCAACTACATACTCAATGACATACTCATTTTCTCAGAATCACATGCAGACACTTTTGCATGCACCATGCATGCATCTTAGGAGTCGCATGCAGTCACTCTTGCATGCGCCAACCATGCATCTAATGAGCCACATGCAAATACTCTTGCATGTATCTAAGGAGCCACATGCATATACTCTTTCATGCAACATGCATGCATCTAAGGAGCCACATGCAACATGCATGCATCTTAGGAGATTTTTTCTATTGTGGAATGCATGATGACTGCATGTGGAGTTCTCACTTGAGTCTAAATCACATATTTGACCTTTTTCTTATTATTAGCAACTTTTGACTTTAGTTAACTGTTGCAAGTGGGAGAGGTTGCTTTTCTACTTGAGCATGGACATGGAAATCCCAACCTAGTGTGCATTACTCCTCATGTGGAGAGTCCTATATATTGTACTCATTATCAAGGATTACAATGTGATTAGAGTTGGTTTCTTAGTCTCTTATGTGTGAAAATTGACTCTATTTTTCTCTCTCCTCTCTCTCTTTTGCAATTAGCTAGTGTAGTATTTCCTTCTTACAATTAGGTCTTGGATTGTGGTTTAATCCTACATGGTATCAGATCCATTATTGTGAGGGAGCATTCACTTTTATTGCAGGTTTATAGATCAGATTGGACAACCCACAATGAACTATGGATCAATCATCTTCTCCAGTGATCTTGACACCCTTAAACTACTTTGAGTGGAAGCCCAAGATAGAGCTTCTACTTCACAACAAGGGTTTGTATAGGGTCACCATGGGAACAGAAGCAGAGCTTGATTCCATCGATGAGAAAAATAATTTTTTCAATAGACAAGACATGGCTCTTGAACTTATATGCCTGTCTATTTCTTCTGAAATACAATATGATGTAGAGGAGGAATCACTCTCAACTTTAGATGAACTATGGACCAGATTGGAGGTTCTATTCGAGAATAAGGAAGATTGTGAAGATTGCATGCAGAATTTTGAAAATATAGAGCCAACAAAAAATCCACTGGAAGATCAAGCCTCTCAATTTGAAGAGTCTTCTACATAGGTATCTGCACAAATTTCTATTCCATTCATTCGAGATGATGTCTACTCCATTTAAGATATGTTTTATGAATCACATGTGGAAGATATCATGCATTCATCTTAGGATCCGCATGTAGAAACTTTTTCATGTGCCATGCATTCATCCCAAGAGCCACATGCAAAGACTCCCATGCATGTATCTCAAGAGCCAAAAAAAGGGCCACACACTTCAAATTCACTTCTTGACAGTTTCTAAGAAGAATTTGCCGGAAACAATTTGATATTTGAATTCCTCTCAGAAAAATACCCAATTTTTAAAAACAAATCGTCCAAAACGAAGTATGGGAAGTGAAGTTATTGGCATTTTAAATTCGACAGTTTTTCAATGTTTTTCTGGAAAAAGTTGTGTGATTTGCACAGTTTCACCCAAACTTTCCATGAATGAAGGGGATTTAGAAATTCTTCTTTACAGTAGGAGAAAGTGGATCTTTGCGGACATCTCACTGGTGCATCTACTTCATCAGATCTGTACGTATGCCTACATCTTCAACAAAATCTTCACCGAGCATAAATTTGCACAGTTGCGAGGTATTCGTGGAGTGAAGGACATGTTATGGGATAGATGCCTTTCCTTTTGATGCAATGCCCTTCTTCATTCTTGTTAGTAGCATATTTTGAGGGGGGGGGTTTGTTCCCACTGGGTTTTCCCTCTTTACCTCACTTTTGTTCAGTTGTTATGCATCTATACTTGTACATGAGTACCTTACATTGCTTCATATTGCCGGGACTCATCATTGTGCACACCTCGGTTGTGTTTCAGAGGGGGTGTTGGGGTACATGCTCAACTACATACTCAGTGACATACACTTTTTCTTAGAATCACATGTAGACACTTTTGCATGCACCATGCATGCAGACACTTTTGCATGTGCCATGCATGCATCTTAGGAGCCACATGTAGACACTCTTACATGCATCTAATGATCCACATGAAAATACTCTTGCATGCAACATCCATGCATCTAAGGAGCCACATGCAGATACTCTTGCATGCAACATGAATGCATATGAGGAGCCACATGCATCATGCATGCATCTTAGGAGAGTTTTTCTATTGTGGAATGCATGATGACTCCATGTGGAGTTTTCACTTGAGTTTAAACTACATATTTGACCTTTTTTCTTATTATTAGCAACTTTTGACTTTAGTTAACTGTTACAAGTGGGAGAGGTTTCTTTTCTACTTGAGCATGCACATGGAAATCCCAACCTAGTGTGCGTTACTCCTCATGTGGAGAGTCCTATTTATTGTAATCATTATCAAGGATTAATACATTGTGATTAGAGTTGGTTTCTTAGTCTCTTATGTGTGAAGATTGATTCTATTTTTCTCTCTCCTCTCTCTCTTTTGCAATTAGCTAGTGTAGTATTTCCTTCTTACAATTAGGTCTTAGATTGTGGTTTAATCCTACACACGGAGGGGCATGATGGTCAATTGAATGTGATGATTCAGGAAGGGGCGCAACACACCCAAGAGATGCAATGTTTCGCACAAGTGTCCCTTGGAGTCCATATAAGAGAAAGGGTGCACAACCAAAGTAGAGCATGGGAAAACCAAGTGAAGGAAAGAGACATGGAGCTTTGAGGCTAGGTGCACTAGTGGGGAAAATTGTTTCCCAACACATGTATCCCAACAGAGGAAGAACACCTTCAGTAACCACTCACATAATGAGATCAAAGATCAACACACCGATGCTTTGAGGTGGTAGAACCACTATGAGGAGACATCCACGACCCTAGCCAACATGGTCACTTGGATCAATTTATTAATGTAAAATAAAAACATTACAAAGCGATTTACAAGAGAGTTTCTCACAATCGATCATTGGAAAATGAATCTCCGTGCTCTTTAAATAGAGATCATGGACTAATCAGGTGTTAATCCACGTATCAATGTAGTCATTAATATTGAGGAGAATATGATCTGTCAGATCACTCTATGTCTGAAACATATTGTGACCATCAGATTACCTAACTACAATTGCATACTAAAGAAACACACTTTCACCTAATGACACATTAGACCAAGTTGATCTTAACTAACTCCTAAGTGTCTAAATATCCTAACATCCCCCCTTAAGAACAACTTTGGATAGGATTGACGGATTTGTTGGTTGTGGAGCATGATTATCTTCCTGATTCAAAGGTCTTTATTTTCAGCCATGTTTATACCCCATGAAGACTTTACACCCCGGAAGAATGTACACTCCTCCACGCGGGGGAGTGCAGAGGGGGGTTATCCCCTATGTAGGGTCTTGGGGCAAGCGAGCCCCCGGCGGGGGTTCAGGAGCAAATCCCCCGAAGGAAAAATTGCCTTGTAAATATATATTGTAATTTCATTGTAAATATGGACCATTCATTATAAGGTCACATATTTGATGGTAGAAGTTATGTTAGGGTTTTTTGCCCTAGAAAGAAACCCTCTTTTATGAGGGAAATGTATTGCGGCTATGTATCATTGAGAATATTGTATTCTGAGTGAGGAGACTGTGAGAGAAAGAAGAAGAAGTTACAACGGGTGTGTTGTAGGTTGTATCCTTCATTTGCTGGATAATAATAAAGGAAGGACTCGGAAATTTCTCTGGTGGACGTAGCCCACACTCGGTGAACCACGTATATCTATGTCTCTATTGTATTGTGTATCTTCTGTGTTTTATTTCCGCATTTGTTTTATTTTATTGCTCCACAATCCTGTTTTTTTAACAACTAGTATCAAAGTGAAAGGTAACTCACAGGAAAAGAGGGTTCCTGGTTCGAGTGGGAGCAATGGTGGAAGATGAAAAGTTTAGGGTTGAGAAGTTTAACGGCCAAAACTACCAGTTATGGAAGATGTAGATGGAAGATTATTTATATTAGGAGGATCTATTCCTACCATTGGGTGGAATAACAAAGAAGCCAACAACCATGAAGGACGAAGAATGGGAGGTTCTTGACAGAAAGACACTAGGAATGATACGACTGAGCTTGGCTTTCAATATTTCGAAAGAAAAGACAACGAAGGAGTTGATGGAAACATTGGCTAAACTATATGAAAAACCCTTGGTGTCCAATAAGGTATTTCTAATGAAGAGATTATTTAATATGAATATGTCAAAAGGTGGATCTGTTGCAGATCATTTAAATGAATTTAATACGGTTACTAATCAACTAAGTTCTGTAAAAGTGGACTTTAATGATGAGGTCAGGGCTCTTCTAATATTGTGCTCGTTGCCAGAAAGCTGAAACAACTTGGTCATGGTTGTAAGTAACTTTGTCTCTGGTTCAAATATTTTAAAATTTGATGATGTTGTTGGTGTTATCCTTAGTGAGGAAATGCAATGGAAAAGCACAGGTGATACATCAGGTAATGCATTGAACATGGAGAACAAGGGAAGACAAAAGGATAGAGGAAAGGGCTCAAGGAACCGCGAGAATTCTAGGAAGGGAAGATCCAAATTTAGACTAGGAAAGATAGAGTGCTAGAATTGTGGGAAGAAAGGACATCTGAAGAAAGACTGCAGAGCTCCAAAGAAACAAAGAGATGGACATCAGGAGAAAAATCGGAAAGCAAATGTAATAGGTGATGTGTTACAAGATGCTTTGATTCTTTATGTAGATAATATTTTTGAGTCTTGGGTAGTAGATTCAGGGGCTTCATTTCATGCTACACCCCACAGGAAACATTTTATAGATTATGTTCAAGGTGATTTTGGATAGGTTCATTTGGGTGATGATGCACCATGCAAAATTGTTGGAATGGGAAAGGTAAAATTAAAGCAAAGCGATGGAAACCAATTGTTGTTGAAAGAGGTAAGACATGTTCCATATCTAAGGAAAAATCTAATTTCAATAGGTCAGTTGGAAAGTGAAGATTGTATATCCATATTTACAGATAAGGTGTGGAAGGTCACCAAAGGATAATTGGTGATAGAAAAAGGAGAGAAGGTAGGTACATTGTATTTTTGTACTGGTAATACTGACTCTTCTATCTCTTTAGGTTCTACATGAGTGGATACAACACTGTGACATCATAAGATTGGACACATGAGTGCGAAGGGGATGCAGATACTTCACAAAAGAATTTTTTTACCAGATCTTAAACAAATTGATTTGGATTTCTGTGAGCATTATGTTTATGGAAAATAGAAGAGAGTCAAATTTCTCAGAGTCGAAAAATAAAAGAAGAGTGAAAGGTTAGAGCTTGTGCATACAGATGTATGGGGAATAGCTCAGGTATCATCTCTTGGTGGCTCTCATTATTATGTTACTTTTATTGATGACGCAACTAGAAAAACTTGGGTTTATTTCATTCCACAAAAATATGATGTTTTTGATACTTTTAAGAAATGGAAAGCTTTGGTTGAGAATGAGACAGGAAAAAGGTTGAAGTGTCTCAGATCAGACAATGGAGGTGAATATTGCAGCAAGGAGTTTGATGATTATTGTTCATACCATGGTATTTGTAGAGAGAAGATAGTTCTAGGAACACCACAAGAAAATGGTGTGTCAAAAAGGATGAACAAGAATCATGGAGCGTGCAAGGAGTATGATATTGCATGTTGGTTTGCCCTTACAGTTCTCAGAAGATGTTGTAGATATTGTTGTTTACTTAATAAACATAGGACCTTCAATCTCTTTGGATGGTGGAATTCCAGAGGAGGCATGGACAGGTAAAAAGGTAAACTATTCTTTTTTGAAGACTTTTGGTTGTGAATCATTTGTCCATATTGATAAAGAAAACAGAACAAAGATTGAGGCAAAATCCAAGAAGTGTACCTTTATTGGATACAGTGTTAATGATTTTGGCTATAGCTTATGGGATTATGAAAATAACAAAATCATTATGATTAGAGATGTCATATTCAATGAGAAGTTCATGTACAAAGATCATTTGCTGGGAAAGAAACAAGGAAAAGAAAAACCAGAGTACACAATGCTTGATGAGATCACTGAAAAATAAATTCCAATGGTACTAGAAAATCATAATGTACAACAACATGATCAACAGGTACCTTAAACTCCCGCAAGTGTTGTTAGAAGATTTACCAGGTTAAGTAGACCCCCTGAATGATAATCTCCTTCATTGTATTATTTATTGTTGATTGATTCCAGTGAACCAAAATGTTATGAAGAGGCAATGTGGGTAGACACCAAAAATAAGTGGGAGCAAGGCATGAAAGAGGAAATGAATTCCTTGGTAAATAACCAGACTTGGGACTTGGTTCAGTTGTCTATAGGAAAAAGAGCATTGTAGAATACATGGGTTTACAAGTTGAAGGAAGAAGATGGAGGAAAAAAACAGTACATGGCTAGACTTGTTGTAAAGGGGTTTGCACAAAAGAAAGGTATAGATTTTGATGAAATATTTTCTCTTGTTGTTAAAATGACTTCAATTAGTACTATTTTAAGTCTTGTGGCAGTAGAAGATTTGCACCTTGAACAGTTAGATGTAAAAATAAATTTTCTCCATGGGGATTTGGAGGAAGAGATTTATATGCAGCAGCCACAGGGGTATGAGGTCAAAGGAAAGGAGAATTTGGTATGCAGGTTGAAGAAGAGATTGTATGGCCTAAAGCAAGCTCCAAAGCAGTGGTATTTGAAGTTTGATAGGTTTATGACAGAACAAGGTTACAGTAGATGTCATTTTGATCACTGTGTTTATTTTAAAAAGCTAGAAAATGGAAGCTATATTATCTTGCTATTGTATGTAGATGACATGCTTGTTGCAGGGTCTAATATGAAGGATATAAATGTGCTCAAGAAGAAATTATCTAATTCATTTGCAATGAAGGATTTGGGTGTTGCAAAGAAAATCCTTGGTATGAGAATAACAAGAGATAGGAAAAATAAAAAATTTACATTGTCTCAGGGTGAGTACATAGAGAAGGTGTTGGAGAGGTTTAGAATACAAAATGCAAAACCAGTTAGTACACCTTTGTCCAGCCATTTCAAATTAACTAAGGAAATGTGTCCCAAGACACAGGAGGAGATAAAATACATGTCCAAGGTCCCTTATTCATCAACAGTTGGCAGCTTGATGTATGCGATGGTTTGCACAAGACCAGATATTGCACATGCAGTGGGAGTTGTGAGCAGGTATATGAACAATCCAGGTAAAGAAAATTGGGAAGAAGTAAAGTGGATTCTGAGGTATTTGAGAGGTATTGCTACTCATGCATTATGTTTTGGAGGTTCAAACACTGTTCTATAGGGATATGTTGATTTTGATATGGAAGGTGATAAATATAGCAGGAGGAGCACCACAGGGTATGTTTTTACTATAGGTGGAACAATAGTAAGTTGAATTTTGAAACTACAAAAGGTTGTTGCACTTTCAACAACAGAGGTAGAGTATGTTGTTGCTACAGAGGCTAGTAACGAAATGATTTTGGTTACAGAGGTTTATGGAGGAATTGGGAAAGAAGCAGGAGAATAACAGGTTGTACTTTGACAGTGAGAGTTCCATTCATATTGCAAAGAACTCAACATTCCATTCTAATAATAAGCATATACAACTCATGTACCATTTCATATGATCCATATTGGAAGATGGACATTTGAAGTTGGAAAAGATACACACTAGCCAAAATACTGTAGACATGTTAACTAAGAGAGTAACCAGGGAGAAACTGAGTTCCTACTCAGTTTCAGTTGGTCTTCAAGCATGAAGGTGAAGATGAAAAATTTTCTAGGTCCAAGAAGGTTCATAGTCTAACAAATACAACAATGGTGGAGTTGTTGAGATAAGTATCCAAGTGGGAGATTGTTGGTTGTGGAGCCTGATTATCTTCCTGATTCAAAAGTATTTGTTTTCAACTGTGTTTATATCCCATGAAGAATTTACACCCTGAAAGAATGTACACTCCTCCACATGGGGGAGTGCAGAGGGGGTTACCCTCTCTGTGGGGTTTGGGGGCGAAGCCCCCGAAGGAAACATTTCCTTGTAAATGTATATTGTAATTTCATTGTAAATCTGGATCGTTCATTATAAGGTCGCTGATGTGACGATAGGAGTTATGTTAGGGTTTTTTTCCCTAGAAGTCAACCCTCTTTTATGAGGGAAATGTATTGTAGCTATGTATCATTGCGAATATTGTATTCTGAGTGAGGATACTGTGAGAGAAAGAAGAGGAAGTTACAACGGGTGTGCTGTAGGTTGTACCCCTTCATTTGATGGATAATAATAAAGGAAGGACCTGGAAATTTCTCTGGTGGACGTATCCCACACTGGGTAAACCACGTATATCTGTGTCTCTATTGTATTGTGTATCTTCTGTGTTTTATTTTGCATTTTATTTTATTTTATTTCTCCGCGATCCTGTTTTTCTAACAAGATTTACAAAGGCGACACAATAGGAGAAGGAAGGATGCATTAGAGCCTATCCCCCCTTAATGACAACTTCCTTAACTCCTAACATAGATCAAAGTTTGGAAAACTTCGCTTTTGTAAGAGAATTTGTGAAAATGTCTGCAACTTGATCTTCTATAGGGAAAAACGCACTTCATTCACTCGATCATGAATGAGCTTTTGGATGAAGTGCATATGAAGATCGACGTGTTTTTTGCATTTATGTTGAACTAGATCTTTGGAGAGCTTGATTGCACTTTGATTACTGCACTAGAGGGTAGTCGGATGTTGTTGCTAGAATCCAAACTCTGAAAGGATCTATCGAAGCCACAAGGATTCCTAACTTGCATTAACTGATGCTCAGTATTATGCTTTTGTTTAAGAAAGAGAAATAGCCTATTTTTTCTGACAGGCCCAAGTGACAAGTCCTAAACCAAGGCTGAAAACATAACTTGCAGTATACTTTCGATCATCAGGGTTGTCGGCCCAATCTGAATCAGTGAAACCAACCAATAAAGGAGTCCCCCCTAAATTGTAATGTATCTCGAACTGAGTTGTACCCCAGACATACCAAAGTATCCTCTTAGTTGTTTTCCAATGGATTTCATGGGGTGTTTGCATATATCGGGAAACAAGAACAACAACAAAGGAAAGATTAGGATGGGTATGAGTCAAGTATAAGAGAATAACAACCAACTGATGATACAAAGTGGCATCAACTTCGGGAGAAGTATAAGTGGAAACAAGTTTGACTCTAGACTGAAAGGGAGAAGGGGATGGATTACAATCTTCCATGTAGAAGCGATGAAGAAGATCACAAGCATACTTAGACTAGGAAATAATAATTCCTTCCTTGGTTTGAAAAGCTTGGGGGCCAAGGAAATAATGCAAATAACCTAAGTCAGTCATTTCAAATTTCTTCTTAAGGTTGGTTTTCACATGGTTTAAAAGTTTAGGGTCACTACCAATGAGGATAATATCATCAACATAAAGAACAAGGATTATGAGATGGCTTCCTACTTTCTTGGTATAGACATTAGGATCATAATGACATCTAGAAAATTTGGTGTCAAGAAGAAAGTTGTCCATTTTGGCATACCAAACTCGAGGAGCTTGCTTAAGCCCATAAAGAGATTTATTAAGGCTAAAAACAAGGCTAGAGTCATTCTGGACATAGCCAGGAGGTTGTTCCATGTAGATTTCTTCTTGCAATTCCCCATGCTATAATGTGGATTTTAAATCCATTTGATGGACCTCCCATTTATGTGAGGCTGCAAGGGATAGAAGAAGGTGGAATAAATTCAATTTGTTTACAGAGGAAAAGGTTTCATTATAGTATATGCCTTCAACTTGAGAGAACCATTTTGCAACTAACTAGGCCTTATGTCTTTCAACACTTCCATCTGATGCATACTTAGTTTTGTACACCCATTTACATCTGATAATGTTTCTTTCTTTCAGAAGAGGTACAAGATCCCAAGTATCGTTTACCATTAGAGAACGATAGTCTTCATTCATTGATGTATCCCAATCTGGATGACCTTATTATCATACAAGTTGTAGATTGGGAAAATCCTGACCCAACCACCAAGTGGCGAAAACTTTAAGACACTATACCCAATGTCACTTCAATATAGGTCCCATGCTTCAAGGGTGACTAGGTGACTCTAGGGAGGCGATCCCAGTGACCCTAGGGGGAAAGGGGGGGCGGGGGGTGGTGAAGGAGATGTAAAGAGTGAATCCCATAGAGGTCAATATTCTAGATGAAAAATGGAAAGAAAAGATGAGTCTCAAGTGGTTCAAAGGTTGCCCAAGACTTGGGTGAATTGTCGAGATATTGGTACCTTCCCGAGACATAAGAAAACCACTTTGCAATGATGTATGTTAGTTGGATGAACAAGTTAATCTTGTTTTCCCTAATTTTCAGCAATATATAACAATATAAATCAGCAAGAAAGAAGTATTATAGCTGCTTAAAAGATTGCTTAAAGTCAAGTGAGATATGCTTGAAACAAGTAGATAATGAGTAAAGAAACTTCACAATTTATAGCATGAGACTTTAACAATTAGTTCTGGCTGTCATAAAGATTGTGTGAAAAGTATTTTTGGAAGACTTATGTCTGCAGAAAAATTGTTATGACAGCAGTAAAATCAGCCACCAAAATCCTCAAAGAAGACAACCAAAATGCCTTAAACCTAGTAGAACACGTTAGCAAACCTTTAGCAAATTTTGGTGGTGAAAGAACAAGTTAAGAGTGACTTCATATTAGGGTTTCTGCAGTGAAGTTATCAGCCTTATGTCTGTAGAAAACCAAGCCCTATATCAGAAATTTTATCCAACAAAAATCACTCATAATTATCTCAAAAGGTGCGCCTAGGTTAGTAGTGGGTGAGGGAAGATTTTTAGACCTAGTCTAGGGTTAGTTTAGGAGAAAAAGGGTTAGTAGGATAGGGTTAGATCAACCCTAATGGTTGTAGGTTATTTTTACTACAACAGAAAGAAATTGTGGTTGAAAGGGGATGCCTCAATGAGGCAAGGGAGCCAAAGGCTCAAGGAACATTTTCCAAAAGAGATAATCTTAAAACTTGAAAACTTCACGTTTACCAAGGCAACACTTTATTTCTCCAATGCAACAAGTAAATGACTAGTGCCTTAAAAAATGGGTTAATGGAGTCAATCAAAGAAGGATCTAGATATACTACCTCCTTGGGGGTGTAAATCCTCTTACTCCCCAAGGCAAGTCTCTCTAGCTAGGGTTTAAGCTAAGAGGGTGTATGCCCTTATACTTCTCTTAGAAAACCCTTGTTAAACCAATACATGTAAGCATAAAGTGATGGAGACTAAGGTGGGGGTGTATCCCCTTATACTTCCCACCTAGCTCTAGAAAATAACCTTAACTTGAAAAATAAATGATAGCAACAATGTAGAAACCTTACCAATTCAAGGAAAAAGCTAAGACAAACCACCACAATAGCAAGAGAATAGCCTTCCAAGGATAGAGCATCACTTCCATCAACCAATAATCCAAGAAATAGCCACAAACAAGTGTACAAGAAAGAAAACTAGCCAAAGAGAGTGAAAATTTCAGTCCAAGTACCTCTCACAAGAGGGAGAGTTATGTTAAAATGAGATCTTATGATATCTTATTTATACAAAATGTCACTAAGATAGTTTGTCCACATAATTAAGGGTGAACCACAAGACTAGGGATCAAAAACCCTAATATTTCCCCTTTTACAAAGTCATATTAAACAATTCACTTTAATTTCATTTTTGCACAAAGAAAAAGCCCTAGTTATATGGACGTCACTCCTTTAGGGGACATTTTGGCACTAGAAGAAGGTCGTTGGTGATGGAGGAGTGTAGAAAGGATTCCCAAAGTCACATGTCAATCATCTCAACAATTTCCTTCATGATCAAGGCTCAATCCCCTCAAAACATCCTTGTGCCAATGCATGTCAACCTCACCACCAAACTCTAACCCCCCTAGGTGACGACATGCCTCTAAAGGTGATGTTTTGCCTCTCCTAAGAAAAATGTTTGGCATGTGGGGGCTATTATATGTCATCCAAGTCATCTTATAGGCCTTCAAAGTTTGATCTCTCTCATCCGGCATGCGGGTACTTGGCATCCACCTGTGGGATTCAAGCCCCATGGAAGCCCAAACTAGGCTTGTTCTTCCAAAAATGACCACCAACTAGGTCCTGCAAAGACAAATAAGCATTCCCTCCAAGGATCTCAAGTCATAACACCATGATAAGTGAAGCCAATCAATAAATGAGCCACTTAATAATGTGCATCAAAGATCACTATGTCAAACAATTAAGTGCTCAAAGACATTATGTGACTTGTCAAGCTTGAATATGGGAGGGTTGACGAGGTGTCCTATTGGGTAGATCTTTCCCTAGGTCAAGGAGAATTTCCAAGAGATCCCTCTCTAAGCCATGTAAAGTGGGTGAATTTGTTAGGGTCAAGACTCAATGGGCATAGGGATCATGACATACAAGAGGTTGTAGTGTCTCATTTATGGGTGCCTTTGTAGAGGGTGTGTGGTACCTTCGTTTGCAATTCACTTTTTCCAAGCCCATTATTTTTCCATTCTTTCTTTCATAATTTTAAGGAAAATTTGAAGGCCATTCCCATGGCGTGGTGTCCAGATAATCACAGTGTCAGCCACAAATACCTAGTGGAAATGAGAAGGTTGGCTCGTGATGAGACACCCTTTCTCTCAACCATGAAACTGAGAGTCATTACCATGGCTTGGTGACCATATGATGGTAATGTCATACCAATATATATTCATGGACATGATAGGATAGATCATGATGAGACCTCCTATCCTCCAACTAACCTTTTAATCATTCTTAATCATATTTATTGTGGGTCCCCCTTCTCTCAAAGATAAGTGTTTCATTGCTTTCTTGGGTGATCTCTAGGTGAATCATGTAGAAGGTTCATACATAGGCTTTTATCTTTTACCCAACATCAATCCCTATGGGCCTTCAACCCTTTCTTCCCATAGAATGATGGACAACCCCTTCTTGGGTCAATACACCCTAAAATCCCAAGAGATAAGGAAATGGGGGGGAAATAGTGATGGAAAGTGGTACGTATGGTTGGGAATGGCACAATGGCTCTTCAAGGGAGTTCCTAGTAGAAAAACCATCCCCATGGAAGACCACTTACTAGGGCACAATGTCAACCACCAAGGTGAAGCAGGGAAAAAGGCATAATGTCCAAGCATATATCAATAAATCTAGAGAAATCTAAGATACAACATACTTAAATGCCTTAAATATTGAAATGATGCTCACCATAATACTGACTTGTACCTCATGGAGCAAGGYCCACTTCCTTCCAAAATCCAATTGGTGTGGTGGATTCCATTTGAAAATCTTTGACCTCTGTGGTGGTGAGAAGGGTCTGCATCTGTGCAAAAAGGATACAGCTGGTCGTGTAGTCTCTTGACACTTCATATTTTCAACCTAAGGGCCTTGAGACATAATCTCCTTAGYTATCCACAAAATGGGGATAACATACCTGAAGCTTCTGCAAATGTCTCTGGATCACGAGTCTCGAAAAATTGAGCCAAAAGAGAAGAGGCTCGCTGGAACTGTGAACGTGTTTGACACTGGTTTGAAGGATCACCGAAAATATCACCAGTTTCTTATCATGTTGAATGGAACCATATAGGAAAAGATGGTGTTGGTGTAGGTTCAGGTTCAATGGACTCATCAGGAGGAAGATGAGAATGAGGAGGTGGATTTTCATCATCGTTGTCATCATTTGAAGAAGAAGAAGCCATAATAGGAATAGAATAAGGCACAAACATCGAAGATGGATCATAGGCCGAAGAAGTAATAAATGTTGAATTAGGCTCGCAGGCCAAGTGATTTTCACCAAATTTAACATCTCTTCTAATAATAATTTCATTACAATGAGGTTGAAGAATCCTATAACCTTCAAAATATTCAGAATAACCAACAAATATACACTTCTCACTTTTAGGTTGAAGTGATTTCCTTTTCGCATTAGGAATGTGAGCCCATGCTACACTACCAAATACATGGAAATGACTTACATCTGGATTAATTTTATTCCATGCTTCTTTCGGTGTTATATTTTTTAGAGCCTTTATGGGAGTGGGATTTACTATGTAATTTTCACAGTTAATGGCTTCTTCCCAATACTTTAGACTTAATCCCTTAGATTGGATCATAAAATTAGCCATTTCTTTTAATTTGTGGTTCTTTCTCTTAGCAACACCATTTTGATGTGGTGTATATGGAGCAATGAGTTGAATTTGGATTCCCTGTGCAATTTAGTAACTTGTAAATTGATTGTTCACATATTCACCTCCATCATTTGTTAACCTTTGAATTTGTTGTCCAGATTGCTTTTCTACAAGGGCCTTGTAGGCCAAAAACTTGTCAAAGAATTTGCTCTTAAGTTTTAGGAAGTAGACCCAAGTGCACCTGGAAAAGTCATCAATGAAAGTTAAGAAATACTTGCACCCAAAAAAACAAGGAGAAGAAATCGGATGTTGGATCAGGCCATTTTGGGTAAGTTTTGGGAATTGTGCAGGAGCGGATCACACGGCAAGTCAACAAAGGAGTAGCGTGCGTAGAAGATAGTTAGCTCATTTTTAGGAGCCAACGTGTGAAAGGTGAAAGTTAGTTAGGATTTTTGGGACATTTTGTTCACATTGTAATGGGCTAAGCCCTAATGTAGATGTATAAATATGTACGAGATTTGGGTAGAAATTAACATAGAGCATGAGTGAATGAGAGGATGAGTATTTGATTATATCGTAAGTTTAGTAAAATAGTTTTGTTGAGTTGATGAGTATGAGCTGAGTAGAAGATCAATCGAGAGGTATGTGTGCACTGCAACATATAACAACTTGGGTAGGTTTGGGGTTTTATTGAAGATCATTATATGAGTGTAGTGTGCACCCATTGTAATGAAGATTATGGATGAATAATATAATAAGCCAACCATTGTGGACGTAGTCCATTTTTGGGTGAACCACGTTAAATCCTTGTGTACTGATGTCTATGTTGTTATGATGAGATTTTTTTTTTTTTCATTGCGCACATATAATAGATGATTAATGATCAGTATGAATATGTATCTGATGGTTTCACACATATGTTGAATGGTTAAGTAGGATGATTGTGTCAAATTTTATGGTACTGTTATGGTTTTGTGCACAAAATATATGAATGAACGTTAAGTAAAAAGTAAGAATAAATGCCTCATATTACCCCATGATTGCGGAAGCCTGGTTCCTCCAGTCCCCATAGGTACCTTGAGTGAGACTTCACCTGCTTGTGGGTGATGCCGAAAGGGCCAATATATTGGGATTTTTTGGTGGATTAATGTTTAACCCTAGGTCTGCCCACTATGCACCAACAAATGGTTCTGTTGCTGGGACCAAGATCTA